>CM050899.1:10452500-10722500 GCA_027726005.1 Juncus effusus | reverse complement strand
TTTCAGTTAGAATTACCACCTTAACTTCTGGAAAAACCCTGGTGGCACAGAACGTTATTCCCGCAGATTACGTGCCTAACTACACTTATAGATCCGTTGTCCAATTTAATTCTTGATAATTGATGATGTAATTGGAGAAATTAAGGGGTCTTGTAATGGGGTATATTTAGCTTGATTGCTTACCATTCATTATGGTAGGTTTTATTAGTTATTTATAGAAAATGAATAAGATGGTGGAAAGTTGTGGAGGCAGTAATACACATGCTCTCCCCTCCATCATTCATATATTATGAAAGATTTGTGTGTTTTTAAGTAATGTTACATCTACTTATTTATACATATTACGGTAATACTAATTTTATGCGGTTCGTTTCTTACATTTTACCTGAATAAGTCGCGAAAAACAAAATTTAATTGCCAACAAGTGAGAACATCACCCAGCCACATTTTGTTCCACTAAACTTTTGATGTTTTAAAGAGGACTGTGGAAAGAGATACAATGAGTTAGGGGCAATATTGAAGACAAGTATCAATACTTACTTCATGTAAACTTGCAAAGGGATTTACTCTACTCAAGAAATATTATAAATAAATTAGGCCCTGATATACAAATATGTTAGAATTAAGGGGTCCTCATGTAAAACTAAAAGGAGCTAAACCAATAACCATTAACCACCCAACAAATGATTCACACATGGTGGTTAGAAAAAGACAACTAACCAACACGGGCTTTAAAAAGGTACAAGAATTTGTTCTAGTTAGTTCTAGTTAGCACTTTATTATGTGTTCATCTATGTAGCTTTGGGTCATGATTTCAAATTTCGGCACATATTTATGTAGTTTGTTTAGTGTTTTTAATATATTAATCACTCAATGGCATTTGAAATCATTTTTTATGTGAGACATGATTTGGAATTTCAAAATAGGAGATAAATTGAATATTTGTTTTGTGTATCTGGAAAATTAAGACTTGGATATAAAATAATAACAATAGAGATAACAAAATCGGAGTTGATCCTAATGAAACTCGAGTATAAATGGATCCTGACTTGATATTTACTTCATGATTTCTATGACTTTAAAATAATCAATGTGTAAATTTACTAAATGTTAATACACATTTAGCTACTTCATTAACAAATTAAGTTGTAGTACCTAATCCTCCTTTGAATCCATCTAATTAATTTGACTTGATCTTTTCTTAATTTTTATACGTGTTGGATGCTGATCAAGTGTACTTGCTACATACACATTTTAATCTGGTTCATCAAATTTTGTTATAATTATTACAATTACAATTTTTAAAATTAGATTGCTAATTAAGACCTATTTTTCTCATAAAATCAAGGGCAACTAACAGAGGATTCATTTATCTTGTTATGTCATATAATTATTTAGTCTGATTAAGTCTTCATACGTGGAGATTATAAAGAGACAAATAAGAAGAGAGCTTAGATATGGTGAGAATATATGTGATGTGCATGTGATACATTGGCCCATGTGCTTGTATGATGTATCATTATTTTTTCTCATGTCTTCAAGTAGATTGTCACGGTCTCAAAAACTACAAAACAAGAAGGGACCAACTGTACCACAATTCTGTGGCTATATATGATTTCGGTTTGGACTCCGAAGAATATGCAAAAATAACCCTCCAGTGTGCCTAATTTCAACCCTCCTTGCTTAAAATGCTTAAAAAGATGATCCTTGGCATCATATCTCTTAAATTGGGTCTAAACAATATTTATTGGGATAGTATGACACTTGACCTGTAACAATGATACAAGATTAAACCTTATCTCTTAAATTGGGTCTAAACAATATTTATTGGGATAGTATGACACTTAACCTGTAACAATGATACAAGATTAAACCCATCTCGAGCAAACTTTAAAAAAAAAAATGATACAAGATTAAAAATCACATGTGCATATTTTGCAAAAATTTATTTTTTTACTCCAAGTTTTTTTCCTTCAACACTTCTTATATTCATTGGAAAAAATTGCATCATTACAATTACAAGTTCTTCTCAAAAAAAGTGAGAAAATAAACTTGCTAAACCCTAGCTACCACCCCCTAGGGTTTAAAACACAGATACATCCTCTTTTGTCAAAACAAAAATATTGGGCATACTCACACCACTAATTCTCAATTGCTAAAGTTCACATTAGACTCGTAAACCATATTCGGCTTCCAATTAGCCGGAATTACGTTGGATGCCACCAAAAATTTTCCGGTAAGAGTGGTCAGCCTGATTGAAAATGGGCCCTGCAGTGGATGCGTAGAGTCCATTCTCCAAATTTTGCCCCACGATTGCTTAAAAGGGGTCCAAGCACCCGAAGCGCCTTCTTTCAGTTCGACCTTTGAGAGGTCACCTTCTCCGTTTTGGTACTCGATAAGGACGGCTAGGTACATTGGGTTCGAGCCGACCTCAATGTGGAATGCAACGTTATGACCACGATAGTTGCATGGAACCCTAGAAAAATGAAGAAAATATTTAAATTATTGTGTTTGCAAGTGAAAAATATAATTTTGGTACCCTAAAAGACCATTTTTGAAGGAGATTTTAATTTGTAATGTAAAAGTGACACTTTATGGAAAGGTATATCTTCAATTTGTTCTGCCAATTGCTATAGTATATGTAACTTTTAGTCACTCAAGTGGAGACTTTCCCAAAAAAATTCCGCTTTTTGGTGGCCATAGTATATTATATCACAAATTAATTGTGGATCAAAATTTTCTACTCAATAAACTCTAAAGTACTACAGGAATTATTTATACCTAGCAAATTCAACAGCAAGTCTCCCAGCGTGGCGAAGATCATCTTCTTGACCGGCAATAGCCATGGATCCAAACGCGATACCACTCATGTCAAAATGATACGGTGCGTCCGCACATCCGCCATACAGACACTCGTCAGTGATCACAATCGTCGAGGGTTTTCCTGAGCATGCTGGATGGCTGGTGCATTTAACCTGAGAGAATTAGCAAACCGTACAAATTATTAGACCATGATTCTGATTGGTTTAATTTTACATGATCAGGTGAAAAATTGAATTTTTCAATATTAGAGTTAATATTTCACTTATATGACTAATTACATGATAGCAGGCACCACAACCTTTGCCCCCTTTGAAGAGATTAATGTTTCCACATGAAGTCAATGAATTGAAAGGGGGGAGATTCACATTTTTGAACCCACAACCTCCACCTACAATTTCATAAAAAAAGATTACTTGGTTGATTAACTATTGCATATTACATATTAATCCTTCACTTTTATGATGGTTCTACTAATGTGTGAAACACAATTTTCATGTATATATTTTTGTCTTAATTAAAATATTTTTTTTATATATATACCGATCATACATTTTTATAAAATGCACATATTTTATATAAATAAGAACAATTGTTATGTACCATTATCCTTGGGTCCTGATCCTCTCGGATCACCGTAAAATGTCGCGCTCGCTGAACCCCATCCTGACGCCACAGCCAGAGATGCGTTCAAGCTTTTCGGATTTAAAGCAGAACAACTAAAAATCGTGGTAAAAGCAACCAAAATAAGCAATGAAGAGGAAAGAAATTTGTGAATGAGAGGAGCCATTTTCGCCTCGATTATATTTCTACCAAATCAAGATGCTGTCAAAGAGAAGGATGAATTTTTTTGGTAATAAGATCGATTAATTTATACACGAACTATAACGGAATAGTGATGAGGTGGCTACTCGCAACCAGTCGGATTGAGATGTTACTTAATTTCGTGAAACCAACCTATCTTATTAATGCAAAGAGTTGTTTGTGACGTGTGTTTTAAATGAAAACGGTTTTTTATCGCCCTGTGTTACACTGGTGGTGATTGTAAATGTATGTGGAGAGAGATAGATGACTGTTACGCTTAAGCTTAAGTACGTGGTAGATATAGCATTAAAAAAATAAGTACGTAGTAATTATGTTTGTATAGTTTTTATTTTCTCATTTTATAAATAATTTTTGGTTTAATAAAAAATTGGACGCGGGACTCATGAGTATGCTCCAAATATTCAAAAAAATGTTTGCATCCATGAAAAATAATTAAAAAAGGCCCAAACTGTTGAAAAGTAGGAAAATATGAGTGTTTAAAATGCAAAATTTAGGGTTGATTTCTTGATGTAATAATGTCTCTTCAAATGCTTTCTCCTCAATTAATTTGTTTTGGGAGGATATATCCCTTTACAATTTAATTAAATTCCAGAATAATTATACAAGTAAAACAAAATGTGCATTATGCCTTATTAAAGTTTGAGTAGTGTAATATGATTCAATAAAATTAAACAGAAACAATAAAAAATCAAGATGATGTGATTTTACAAAAAACACGATCGACTATGAAAACACGTATGAGTAGTAATGATAGATCAATAACTTATTCCAATAATAGAAAATTGAGACAGTTAGTCAGGTAGAAAAATAGTCAAATTATTCCAATAATAGAAAATAGAGTTAACTGAAAAAATATCTAAGTTTCAAAACACAAAAATGATATTCATAAATGAAAAAAAAGTAAAAACACACAAAAGTACTCTCTGTCAATTCACAAAAAAATCATCCCACAGAGAATCAATCGAAGAAAATAAATCAGCAACAACGGCGAGGAATCTAACAGAAAGAAAAATTAAAATGGAAATGGAAAATGAAGATCAAGATACAGAAATAGAAATAGAAACCGAAACTTATTTACCGTATCCTCCTCTTCCAAACTCTCCAATGTCAGGCGTTACAGCGATAGCTAGTCTACCTGGGATGACACGTCAGCATTTTTCCCACAATGACTCACAAGTGTCAGTTGGCTACAAGTTAACGAAATGTGAATGGGAGGATCTATTTGTTATTATTGGTCTTGTGATGGTGCAACTTACAAATGCGGCGTATATGGTATTTTTGGCGCCCTTGTTGTCACAAGGACTTAATCCTTTGTTTCTCGTTTGTTTTGGAAGCCTGGCTACTGGGGTTTTCACTTTTCCTTTTGCGCTTTTGTTCGAAAGGTATTTATTTATGCTTTTGGTATGTTTATTATGTTTTTTTCTGATTGGAGAAATTCAGAAGTTTTGGTTTACTTCTGTTATTTGTTGTTAATGGGATTTGAAATTGTGGTTTTGGTAGGAGGAAATGGCCGTCTCAGATAAAACTCACGATGATGTTGAAGTTCATCCTTCTAGCTTTGGGAGGGTAAGGTTTTTATTTCTTAATTTATGCTTGACAAATATATGTTACATATCTATGTATAATTGAAAATTTACATAAAAAATGTACATATTTTATACACCCACATGTATAATTTAATAATTTAATAGTTTAATTTGATGTTCATATGTAAATAGGGTGACTTCATTTCAAGCCTTGATGATGGTAGGAATCAAGAAAACATCTCCGACCATCGCCGCCGCGATGCCCAACCTTGCTCCGGGCATCATCTTCATAATTGCAGCATGTCTTAGGTCAGAAACCCTAATTTTCTTCATCTCATATGTTATGAAAATACCTTACATGGTATTAAACGGTTTAAACCGACTATTTTAGGTTTGAGAAAGTTGATGTAAAATGCATCTACACAAAAGCAAAGATAATAGGGACCTTGTTGTGTTTGGGTGGGGCCATTGCCTTGAGCTTCCTTCAAACCCCTTCGACGGTGCTAAACGCACCAAAAGATCTCCATAATGAATGGTTTGTCGGTTGTATCTGTCTTCTCGGTGCAGTTCTTGTTGTCTCATGCAATACCGTCCTTCAGGTGACTTGTCTATATAATAAAGTGCATATTTGTTGTTCCAATCCGAATTACAATATTATAAGTTTTAGATTAATGAACTTATACATCAACATTTTATAACAGGCCGCGACTATGATAGACTTTCCGGCGCCTTTCACACTATGCAGTGTGACATCAATACTTGGCGCGGGTTTTACTGCGATATTTCAGGTGATGGTTGAAGGGAAAGTCGACATGGGCTCTCCATCCATAAACCCTAGTTTTGTTATTGGACTTGTTCTTTTGGTACCGTCTCTCTTAATTTCACATCAATATTTATATAATAATTATGCATGCTTATAGTATAAGTTATATTGAAATTGTCTTTTATTGATATGTTTAGGGAAGTGTGGTGAGCTCAATTTGTGTAGCATTTAATACATGGGCAGTGAAAAAAAAGGGACCAGTCATGGTCTCTATGTTCAGCCCTACATCCACTGTTGGCTCTGTAATTTTCTCTGCCATTTACTTGCACCAAATTGTCAAATTTGGAAGGTAGTTTTTTCATTCTTTTTGTGACAAAAAACTAAAACAGAAGTTAATTTATGATAATATGAACTAAATAACTTTTTGGTTATTTTTTTCATTTTTTTTTGCAGTGTATTTGGAATGATTATTCTATTTACGGGTCTATACATAGTTCTGTGGGCAAAAAAGAGAGAAAATATTGCCTCATTTTACACAGATGAAGAAGCCTCAAAGAGGACTGATGTAGAAGCTCCACTTCTAGCATAATTTTTCTTTTGTTTTTTTTTTTCCAATTTTCCCCTTTTTTTCCCCATTTTTCTTGACTTAATATGATGTTTATTTATATCTTAATCTCTTGTATATATTCTTTTTTGTACTGTAGTTGTTAAAAAAAATCCTAGTTGCTAGATTGAAATAAAAATAACAAAGCAATAATGCAGCATGTATGTATGTACCATGTACAAGCACAAAGGATACCAAAAATTACAAAACAATGTACAATTTTTTGGGGTAAAACAAAGATCATCACCTATGGCAAGTGATTAAACAATAAATAACAGGTTTAAAAAAATAATAATAATTTATAAATATGTTAAAAATCAGCTGAACCGGGTGCGCGAGGAAACGGAATTGCATCTCTTATATTATCCAATCCAGTTGCAAATTGCACGAGTCTCTCAAATCCAAGTCCAAATCCAGCATGTGGCACTACAAAATTAATTCAAAAAAATAACAAATAAAAAGGTAAACTATTATTTTTAATAAATAGAAAAATATGAAAGAAATACCTGAGCCGTAGCGTCTTAAATCAAGATACCACCAATAGCTCTCTTTATTCAAATTTAATTGGTCTAAACGTGTTTCTAAATAATCCAATCTCTCTTCTCTTTGGCTTCCACCTATTAATTCCCCTACCTAGAATTAAATTAATTTAAAAATAAATTAAATCAATAAACACCAAACTAATCTAATTAAAATAAATAAATAAATTTTAGGTTTTCTTACTCTAGGAACCAAGAGATCCATGGCAGCTACTGTTTTTCCATCGTCATTTTGCCTCATATAAAATGCCTTAATTTCCTTCAAAAATTAAAAAGTATATCAATCTACTGAACATATATAATTTTAATTTATTCTATTGTGATATAAAATTACCTTAGGATAATCTCTGATAATTACAGGACTGCCACCAAATACATTTTCAGTGATATATCTCTCATGCTCACTTTGCAAATCCAACCCCCATTTTACCTATATTTATTTAACCTTGCATATCATTATTTTTTATAATTAATATTAAAATTGTGAATATATTATAATTGATTACCGGAAATTCAAATTTCTTTTTTGATTTGATTAGTAACTCAATTGCATCAGAATATGATAACTGCACAAAGTTCTTCTCAACCACATCCTGTAAAATAAAATAAAATAAAAAATAAAATATGATTTTTTTAAAATAAAATTACTATAATTACTTTTTAAACTAATAATTTCAAAAATATTTACATTTAGGCGATTAATAATTCCTTTCTCAATCCATTTATCAAAGAATTCCATATCTTCTTTACAGTTTTCCAAAACATACTTAACCTGTAATTATCGGAAATTTTAACAATGACATAAATGCATTTGTTAAATTAGTAATTAAAATATTAAAATAATAAAGAGAAAAGACATACTACATACTGGAGATAAGCAGTTGCACATGCCATGTCATCATTCAAATCAGCAAATGCCAGTTCAGGTTCTATCATCTTTTTATTAAATAAAAAAAATTAACTTAAAAAAAAAAAGATAAATAAAAGTAAAATAATAATAATAGTAATAATTATACCCAAAATTCAGCTAGATGCCTTGAAGTATTGGAGTTTTCTGCCCTAAATGTCGGACCGAAAGTGTAAATCTACATATTAATAAAATAAAGGTGAAATCAACAAAAAATTGAAAAGAAATTAATTTATTATTTAAAAAAGGTGAGATAAATATATATACATCAGATAAAGCACAAGCATATGTTTCACCATTCAGTTGCCCTGACACAGTCAAAAATGCCGGTTTTCCAAAAAAGTCCTTGCAAAATAAAATATAATATAATATTGATGAAATTTATTTCATTTTTTGGGAAAAAAAAAGTGTATTAAAATGCAAGTACCTGTGACCAATCAAGTTTGCCATCCTTTTTGGTAGGAATTTCATCAACTGTGAAATTATTTTCAGTATCATTCTGAATCTGCAATATAAACATAAAATACTCAGTTCACTTGACTTCTCATAAAAGCACAACAAAAATAAAAATAAATAAAACTCAAACTTCTATGAATTATACTAAACTTATAGTGCCACTATTATTTTTTTTTTTGGTTTTTTGTTCATTACCCAACACCCAAATCTTTTCTGAATATTTTAAGGTCCTTTTCGAAATATTCAAAAAACACAGGGGTATTTTTAAAAATTCCCCTTACAAAAATAATAAACAATAATATTTAAATACCAAAGTTGTAACGCAAAATTGCTCTCCAGCCCCTTCACAATCTGAGGCCGTAATAATGGGGCTCGAAACCCAAACAAATCCATTTTCTTGGAAAAACTTATGTGTCGCAAAAGCAAGTGCATTTCTCACTCTTGCAACCTAAATAAAATAAATATCTCAAGAAAAAATAAAAATACAAAAAGGTGAATTTACAAATTAGTCCTTGTAAAATGTTGAAATACCGCACTGAAGGTATTTGTGCGGGGGCGTAAATGAGCTATGGTTCTTAAATACTCTCTTGTTGCTCTCTTTTTCTGTATTGGATATGTAGGCTCACTTTTCCCAATCTGTAAATAAAGAAATTATTAATATAATTAATTAATTAATATAATTAATTAATTAATTAATACGGTAAAAGAAAATTCAGAAAAAAAAATACCGTTATAAGTTTTGTGACTTTCAGCTCGATGTTTTGTTTAGAACCTTGACTAGGCACTACTGTACCGAAAATCTGTACTGACGCGCCAGTTGTAATTGCTCCAGATTCAATCTGATAATTTAATTTAGAAAAAGATTAAAACTTTAAGAAGGATTTGAACTTAGAAAATGAAAATAAACGAAGAAATAAATCGAAAGATGAATAAATAAAAACCTGGTCGTAGCCTTCTGAATCAGAGGAAATTACACATTGCATATTGGACAAGCACGATCCATCATTCACCTAAATATTTACATACATATTACATAAACTATGCTATGCAATTAAACTAAGTTATGTGTTGCACACAAACTGTTCGACGAAATACCTCAATGAAAGTAACGCTGCTCTGAACACGACAAGTTCTCACCCAGCCTCTAAAACACAGCTCCTTACCAATCCAGCTCGCTCCTCCATCCTCTCCCCCTTTCACTTCCTCAATCCTCAGCCTCTTTTGAAACTCCTTCACTCTCTCTCCCGCCGGAACCGCCACCTCAGCCGGGCCCGCCACCGAGCCGGCGCAGAACAGCCGGCGGTTCAAGCCGCCGGCAGGGACGAGCAGAGGAAGAGAGTGGGAAATACGGCGGAAATGGGTGGAGAGAAGCGAGGCGGCAGCACGACGACTGATTCCGGCCATGTTGAATGCCATTGCCATCGTTCTATCTCGAGTAATGGTTTTTCGAGAGAGAGAACAGAGATAGACTGTGAGGATTTCAAATCCTGATTTCATTTATAACTCGGAATTGAAATCCCGGATTTTGGTTTGTCGTTACTTGTCACTACAGTCCAATCCAAGCAAGTAGAATCCAACAAAGCCATCCGATTTAAAATATTTGTATGAACCTGGGCTACGGTAGAATAGTACACGACAGTAGTGGATTGAATGGGAAATAATTTGGACCAGGTTTAGATAACTTATAGATCAATGCCAGACTTGCTTCTTATTCCTTTCTTTTTTTCTCGTACTGACCCCGAAAGTTCGCGTAATTACAATCTGTAAACAAGTGTTATTGATTGAGAGAGAGGGAATGGAAGGAGAAAATGGAGAGAAGAAGAGCGTGGTTGAAGGATCGATTCAAGGTTACGAGTCTCTGCACAGCCTGCTTGAAGCCAACTTGAAGCCTGAGCTTTTCCAGGTTCGCTCTCTTTTCTTTTATCCTGCTATTTTTGAGTTAATTGAATTACTGTTTGATGTGTCAGTGAGTTATTATACTTTTTTTTTTAATAAATTGAGAGTGAGTTATTATACGAAAGAATCATGCTTTTTGTGTATTCGCCATGTATTGTGTATTTACAATTTTGACAATTTACAATGAATTTTTGAGATATTTATTCAATTCTTCTAAACAGGAAGTAAGTCGAATGCTATTAGGACTGAATTGTGGATCCCCTCTTGGACGCATAAAATTACCAGATGAAGCAATTTCTCTTTCCTCAAAACATAATTTCGATCTACAGGTACTTTTCAATTTTCATCACAATCAACTTTCTTTTAGTCTATACTCACTAACTAAATACCCAAATATCAGTGTTAATCATTTCAATCTCAATCTATGTTCTAAAATTCCTTTCTTTTTTCCTACTTTTTTCTTTTATTACAGGGTTTTTCATTTAAAGCTGACAAGGAGATGACAAGACAGCCGAGAATCACGCGAGTGGGGCTGATTCAAAACTCCATTTCTCTCCCCACAACAGCTCACGTTTCAGATCAAAAAAGAGCAATAATGGATAAATTAAAACCCATTATTGACTCAGCCGGTCTTTCAGGCGTAAACATCCTTTGCTTACAGGTACCCAAAAAATACACATAAAAAATATTAAAACTCAAACTTATTCATTTCATTTTTTATACATTTTTTTGACAACAGGAGGCGTGGATGATGCCGTTTGCGTTTTGTACGAGAGAGAAGAAGATATGGTGTGAATTTGCGGAGGAAATTGAGGGAGAAACGACTCAGTTTCTTCAGGGGCTTTCGCGTAAATATAACATGGTTATTATCAGTCCTATTTTGGAGAGAGATTTGAGTCACGGCGAAACTATTTGGAATACAGCTGTCGTTATTGGAAACCGTGGAAACATAATCGGTTTCCATCGAAAGGTTTACCTACTTATACTGTTATACTCTCTCTCATAAATACATTTTCCATTTTCTCTCATATATATTCTCTCATTCAAACATCTATGTCTATCTATAAATACAAATACTCACATAATACAAATATAAATTACAAAATAATAGCATTTCTTTGTAGAATCAGATACCTAGTGTGGGGGATTTCTGCAACTTAATGATAATCCAGGCACTTTTTTACAACTTTCCCTATAATAAAATTAAAAAAAAAGTAGCCACATAAGCTCGGTCCCTCATTGTTCATATTATTCATGTCTAGCAACTATCTACTCAAACCAACCTCTTTTTCCACATCAAAAATATAAAACAACACAATAATAATAATAATAATAATAACATTTCTTTTACAGAACCACATACCGAGAGTTGGGGATTTTAACGAGAGCACATACTACATGGAAGGCAACACGGGCCACCCGGTCTTCGAGACCGAATTCGGAAAAATAGGAATAAACATTTGTTACGGACGACATCACCCTTTGAATTGGATGGCCTTCGGACTCAACGGTGCTGACATCGTCTTCAATCCTTCGGCTACTGTCGGCGAGCTCAGCGAGCCCATGTGGCCCATCGAGGTAAAAAAATGAAAATAATATTTGTATTATGCTTTGGGATTTGACACGCACCACCGGTTTAGTTGTTACTAGCATGGTCGGAATTCAGAATGACATAACAGAATTGTGAAACAGTATATTGATGTACGAGAAGGTAGAAATGAAAAAATACCCCTCCATTATTGGAAATTGCAAAAAATTAAAAACGGGGATAAATATTTGTTTTCAATCCTTCGGCCACCGTCGGGGAGCAAATCTCTCTCATCAACGCTAGTTAGTTAGTTGGTTAGTTTCTTGAGTTTTATTAGTAATAATGATGATGAGAGAGATTTGCGGAAAGGTCCTTGTATTGTGCTTGTATTGGAGAGAAATAGCCCTATTGTTGTTCTTTGTTATGATAGATGTATCATCGTAATCATTCTAATTATTATTTTTTTTAATATAATTAATTTTGCAAATTTTCCTAAGAAATAATTATAGCAGTACTAATGATAATAATAACAATACTAATTATTATTATTATAATAATGGGGGAATTTTCAAACCCCTAAATTTTTTGAATATTTAAAAAATCCCTCACTTTTTAGACTCCTTCAAAAACCTCTTCGGTAAAAAAGAAATCTAATCCACTCTACAAGGGGTTTTTAAGGAACCTAAAAAGTAAGTGTTTTTTTAAATACAAAAAAATCCGTATTTTAAAAAAAAAATCACCCATAACAATAACAACAACTAATATTTTGTTCTCTTCTCAAGGCGAGAAATGCGGCAATAGCAAACAGTTACTTCACCTGCTCGATCAACCGGGTCGGATCCGAAACCTTCCCTCACCCGTTCACCTCTGGTGACTCTAACCCGGCCCACGACACATTCGGCCACTTTTACGGCTCTTCTTTCATTTCCGCTCCGGATTCGAGCTGTACACCGAGTCTATCCAGGTTTAGAGACGGATTATTGGTGGCTGATTTGGATTTGAATTTGGGAAGACAGGTTAAGGATAAGTGGGGGTTTAGGATGACGGCGAGATACGAGCTTTATAGGGATTTGTTGGAGAAATATGTGAGACCGGATTTTAAAACACAGGTTGTTGCGGACCCCGCTCTTAGTAAGAAGGCGTTGTGATTTTCAGTTACTGTAAATGTAAAACATTTGATGATAAAAATGTACTTAGTTTATGTTGGGAAGTTGAATTCGGCTTGAAGGCTTTGGTGCTAAATGGTTGTTTGCTTTGTAAAAAAATATTTGTACAAATTGTGTTTATGGTTTGTGAAGTTAATAAAATTGCCTAGTGATTTGCGATAAAGTGTGAGATGTGGCCAAAATTTGATAATAAAAACATACTTTTATGATTTGTCATATTAATAAAAATGACACCTTTGGGTACTTCTATGATTTATTGTATGTGAAAATTGTGCTGGTATATTTTTATTTTCTGTTGGTTTTTGTTGGGGAGTTGAGTTCAGCTCGGAAAGTTGGGTGCTGAACGGTTGGTTGTTTGCTTTGTGAAATATGTGTACGAATTCAGTTTATGATTTGTCAAGTTAATAAAATTGCCTGATGATTTGCAGTTATTGTGTATGAGATGTGGACAAAATTTGATAATGAAAATGTACTTTTATCAATGTTGGGTGTTTAAATCAAATAGTAAACTTCAGCTGGAATGTCGCTCTATTTATGCTTTGTGGATCAAGTTTGTTGAAGATTTCTTACACGTAGTAAAAACTAGAAATATGTTAATTTGAGTGTTGTCTCCTTTCTGGTTTTCCATGATTTGTATTTTTGCTTGAAAGGAAAAAAAACGGTGATTACTTGTATGACTTTTGGTTGTATTATACTTATGATCATTAATTTTGTTTTGATATTAACAAGAGTAGATAGAATAATTACGAAAATGAATACAACAGCACCAGTGGTCTAGTGGTAGAATAGTACCCTGCCACGGTACAGACCCGGGTTCGATTCCCGGCTGGTGCATTTTTTTTTTTTTCCAAACTTTTTTCCAGTCCACGCCCACTGAATCATTCAGTTTTTAGTCCCCGCCCACTGAATCATTCAAGTCTGAATGCCTTTTTTTTTCTTTCTTAAATATAATTTTTGAGCAAATTGAGTTGAGTGGTTAATAAGTAAATATAAGTACCATTTTTCACCTGAAAGGGTCATCTAATCAAAGTACAATCAACTCATTTAATGACATTGTTAACTCATGATTAGGGCATAGGACATCTATGATGTGATTAGATGAAATTAATTATCATTCAGAGGTTGTTTATTTAATCCGTCTTATATATAAGAAAAGATCAACCAAAACACATCCATGTTAGTTACGAACATCACCTACGATTCAATCTAGTTGATTAAGTTAATCCTACTTAAAAAGATTAATAGAGTTAATATCCTGTTACTTTAAGCGTGCCCCTCTTAGATACTAATTCCCTATTTGTATCATTGTCATGGATTTAATTAATTAAAAACTCGGCCATAGCAGTTAGAATTCGATTAACAACAAAAACACAACCCTAATATTAAATTATCCTCTTGAACTCTTGTTACTAACTACTATTTAAGCAAACAAAACAACTTAACTATTAACTAGTATATCTTTTATGATCCTTAATGTAACCAACTGCTTTGAGAATCATTTTTATAAATTGACTATAGAAAATTATTTTTGATTTTTTGAAAATAAATTATGGGCATGTTTGATTTGAGGTATTGTAAGATACATGGACCCAATGATCCATGGATTTGATGATTCATGTGATTTGTTTGATTAGGTGGATTTGATGATTATGAATTTGAATTTTAACTAAAGTTATAAGATGGTAATTGTTGAGTAATTAAATAAAATTATATATCAATTTTTAAATAATTTTGAAAAATAATAAAAATAACAATAATAATAGTTATAATAATGATAAATAATAATAATAAAATAATTATAATGATAATAATAAATAATTATAGTAATGATAATATTAACAATAAATAATAAAATAAAAATAATACAATAATAATAAATAATAATAATAACAATAAACAACGATAATATAATATAATATAATATAATACAATTTGTAATCCAAATTTTTGAATGTATTACAAAATCCTTTGATTTGAGCTATCAAATCCATTAATTCTTTAAAATATATCAAATTAAACAAGAAATTTTCTATAGAATCCTGTATTTATAAATACAATATTCTAATATACACCAAATCAAACATACCCTATAAAGAAAACTTCTAAGAACTAAAAAAGAAAGCTTTATGAATTATGAGTCCAACAGAAAATAATGAACCTACCCCACCTAGATATGATAAATAAATGAGCATGTAGGGATTATGGGGTAATCATTTGGTGAATCCAAGATAGAAGATCTCGCTAGATAGACAGATCACTTTTCTGAATTAGCCCTTCTTTCACAAATTATATATGTTAAATAGTAAGTTGTTTTATCAAAAAAATTCAAAAGATTAGCATTTTCACAAATTTCATAAAAGTAAGTGTAAAAGAAATCTTTTAAATGGGGAACTTTCGAAAAATGTGATAAATCACAATATGGTGAGAAATAAGAGGTTTACTTCAAAGACTAGATCTAGCCTAGCATCATTACTTTTGTCTATTTTTCAAGATAAGATAGTCACAATTATATGATAAGACATTCATTCTATCTTTTTACCTTCAAAGGAAAAAAAAAAAAAGCTATGTACACTTGTCATTTACATATGAAAATCTTGTAACCAATAAAATCCTCCTCCACTTTGTGCGAAGGATAAATTTCTAAAAGACATTTTCATGTCGGATTTTTAAAGACAATTAAAAAAGAACTGAGACGAAATAATTCAATTTTTGGCTAATTTATATTGTGAATTGTGATTCTTACAATTTTTTTGAGTAAGCATATGACTCTTACAATTTACACCGAGAACATCCATCATTCTAAATATATTGCTAAATTGATTTTGGTGAAAAAAAAGGTTCTTTTTTTAAGAGGAAAAAATGTTCTTTAAGAAAATGTTGAATATAATATAATACATAACTCAAGTTTCTCAAGACGCGGCTATTTACACTAGTGATATCATTCAATTCAATATGAAATCTTATACTAGTGTCATATATATAGAGTGAAGCTAAAATGATTACTCAAGTATTAGGATCATGCTATTTATGACTTTTTAGTTCTTAAAAAATAAGAAGTCCTAGATATCATGCCTAATTATTTACAAATAATTTTGACCCCACTCTATATATATACACATATGTTATATGTATATTTTCATACAACGGGCGATCTTAAATGAGGCAACAAGACATTTATCAAAGGGACAAACTGGGTACAAATTAGGTCCTTAAAAGAAACGTGTAGAGCACAGAAGAAAAGAGGATCCTAAGCCGTCTTTGGTAGGCCTAACCTAACTTCTCTTTTCAATTTTCATTAAAGAGCCTCTATCGCACCCCAACCCCAATTCAATCACAGAAGATGAACAATTAAATTGTTCTAAAAATGAAGAATTTATTATATGTCATAGATATTTAAGATAATTGATAAACTTAAGTAATTAGTATTCATATATATTTAAGATTTATTTTTTTCCATTAATCTCAATTTGTCCATCAACATATATAATTTTAACATGAACGGTCTAAGTATTATAAAGACACAATATATAATGTACATGTTATAGTATTAATATATTATTGTAAATGTCCGTTCATTAAGAAAAAAATATTTTTCATGTCCCAAAATCAAGGCTCTCTCCTCTCCATGCCTCCAACTCTTCTTCATGTGCAAATGAGTTCAAATTTCGACAAACACAAACTTACATAGTACATATTTAGCAAGCTCTCTCAACCTATCAAATATGGGTTGAATCTAAAAAAACTCTTCTTCTGTAGCGAATCAAAGTTAATATATATATATATATATATATATATATATATATATATATTCTTGTTGAAAATGCATTACCAATTTAAATTATATGATTTTTTTTATCTCAAAAAAATTATATGAAATTTAATAACAAATAATACACATGATTAAATTACCGAAAAAAGAAGAAACATATTAAATCACTTTTATTAATGCACTCATATTGTATTTTTAATGACTCATATTGTCATAATTATAGACATATATCTATATTACTCACTTTTTAATGTAATATTGCATCACAGTATAATGCTAAAATATACACGTTGCTTTTTCTATCCAAAAAACTTTTATTTTTTAGAAAAAAAAATATATAAAATCATAAAAAACAAATCACTTATTGTCACATTTTTCTAAAATCATATTCATTTGAATCAAATACCACATTAAGTTTTCAAGACTAAAAAATACTATCCAACACTAAATAATGCTCAATGCCCCGATTATACCTTCAAATTTTCATTCACTCATTTATGTTTATAATAGCATTCAAACTCCAAAGAGCTAAAATCTACAACTATGATGAGTCAGAGACAAAAATGAAATCTTCAAAATGGGAGATAGGAAATAATGTCCTGAATATGCGCAAAATAGTCTAAGTTCGTGAGTCCCACTGACAGGTAAGCTTTGGGACACGACTCGTGCTGCGTTACCGTTCATGCACTTGTCTGCAGTTCTAGCCTACACCAGGTGTACGTACTCTCTCGTCAATATGGTTGCCTACGTTCATATGTTTCACATGTACTGGGTCTATGTGAGAGTTTGAAATAATAGTGGGGGTGAGATTTGGTGCTGTTTAGGCCCGTTTATGACGTCACCAGGATCTTTTGTTAGTACCGCGGATCATCATTGGATTTTGAAACGAAAATTTAAAATTTAAATATTTAGAGATTCAAACTTTGAGAATTTAGCCACTTTATTTTGTTAATTAGAATTAGAATTAGCCCTTTGGTCTTTGGTCTTTGTGTTACAGTAATGAAGAATTCAAGATGCCTCAGGAGATGAATTTTATTGTTAAAACAGTCTTTTGCTTGAAAAGAATAAAACTGGTCCTTAAAAACCAACATTGTTTAAATAAACAAGTAGAAAAGTTAATGTCTCTCTCTGAGTTCTTTTTTAAAAGAGGATCTGGTTAGGCGCTCTAAACCTTTTGATTAATTAAAGAAGGCTTTGTGCATGAAAAAGAGAGAATATCTTTTCATTGGATTTTACCAGTGACCCTTTTGGAGTTTTCTAATACCTACTTGTTAGTGTAACCCTTTTCTTTAAGAGGCTGATGCTACCAAATCTTCTTTTCTTTTTCCTTTTTGTATTAAAAAAATGCTATGGATCATAAGTATTTGATAACATAGGAATTGTACAAAAAAAAAATATGCTCTAATGCGATGTTTTTTTGCCAATTAATTGTTTATAGTGAATTATCTGGTTTTGTCATGTATATTTTGATGTCTTAAACTAAAAAATATTGTTATAATAATAATTTAATTTCTTTTTAATTTTCAAAGGGACCTCATGTGATGTTAGAGAGAAACAGAGAGAGCTTTCATTTTTAATTCTTTTTATATAATATAAAGTGCGCCATAACATGATTTATTGTTATTATAGAGACTTGATAGCGACAACAAAAGTAATTATCAAAATAGTCATCTATCATCTTTCATTATGTCATTTTAATATGTAACTTTTCGCTTTATAATCTTTATTTCTGTATTGTGCTTCACAAAGATGTGATGTAAGCAAAATAATATAATATATTATTTACAAAAATGATATAAGCAGTTAGTAAATAAACTTATAAACAACATATCCTTTTGAGAGTGATATTTTTGTGGGGAAAGAATATTTGACTTTGAAGGAAATATTACATGTGAAAAAGAAACATGTCACACATCTTATAAAAAAAGTTAATAAAAAGACTTGGCATGATTGAAGGGCAATAATTCATACATTTTTTCCTCCATTCAATTATTATATATTTTGTTTACATTTTTATTTTGTGTGTTAGTGACACATTATATCATCCAATAAGGACATATAATATATTGTTTACATTTTGATTTTGTGTGTTAAAAACTTCAAAATTTAATTTTAAAAGGACTTTGTCACAAATTTCCCTCTCTTCTTTCTATATAAGCACCTTTTCTCACTCACTGACTCACACACCAAAACACACAAACACACAAGTGAAACAACAATGGCATTTCCACAAGAGGAGCTAGAAGAAGAAAAAAGAGAAGAGGAAACACAAATAATCAAAAACAAAAAAAAATTAGATCCAAGAATTGAAACCATTTCTTCCTCAATTCGAGTCGTTCCTCATTTCCCAAAACACGGTATCATTTCCAATTTTTCATTTCATTTTAAAATTTTGAAAATTTACTTCAAATTCATACCAAATTAGAGCTAATTACGATATTTTGAATGAAATTACAGGAATAATGTTTCGAGATATTACCACTTTGCTATTAAATCCGAAAGCTTTTAAAAATACGATTGATTTGTTCGTGGAGCGATACACTGGCATGAATATCTCTGTTGTGGCTGGTACACATTTAATTTAATTTTTCTAATCCCATAAAAGAAAATAAAGTTAATTTTGTTAGTAATTTCAATAAATTACAAAACAATCAATGAAAAATAAAAAGGAAAGAAAAATTCATGTACTGCTTTACTGACTGGAATAATAATTTTCACATAATATAAATATATTTAATCAACAACTATTTTTTATATATAGGAGTTGAGGCAAGAGGTTTTATTTTTGGCCCTGCAATTGCTCTTGCAATTGGCGCGAAATTTGTACCGTTGAGAAAACCAAGAAAATTACCAGGTCTCTCATTTCATCACTAGATTATACAAAAACAACCATTATTTTTCTAACAAAAAATGAAAAAAATAATTCATTAGCTTTATTATTTAATAGCGTTCGTTATTTACTTATATAAATAGGTGAGGTTATATCTGAAAAATACGTGTTAGAATATGGAACGGATTGTATAGAAATGCATGTTGGTGCAGTCCAGGCTGGCGAGCGAGCTTTAGTTATAGACGATTTAATTGCGACAGGTGGCACTCTTTGTGCTGCCATTAGTTTACTCGGTAAAAATTTCATAACTTTATTTTCTTTTCGAAAATTTGCCAAAAAAAATTACCTGCATTATGCCAAAAGTGCGAAATTTTTTTTTTATTAAAATGACCTGGCTATGCTAATTTTTTAATTTTTTTGCATAATTCAGGGTTTTTTTACAAATTTTTATTGATATTATTTATTTATTAAAGGATATTATTTGTTAATTTATTATAGAGCGTGTTGGTGCTGAGGTTGTTGAATGTGCTTGCGTAATTGGACTCCCTGAACTTAAGGTAGCTATTTATCACATAATAAATTCTCATTTTAGCCTACAAAAATAGAATATTTGCATAAAAACCTTATAATATTATGAAAATGATATATTTCATAATTCCAATTACAATTCAGACATTTATAAAGTATATTAATGTTCAAAAATAATTGTAGGGTCATGACAGGTTGAAGGGCAAGCCGTTGTACCTACTTGTTGAGTTACGATAAATTTACAACTTGTGATGTTGCAAATTAATTAAAAAGGGAAATGAAAAAAAAAAATATGATCGTAAATTTTGAGCCTCATTTCCACCTTTTCTTTTCTTCTTTTTTAGTAGGATTAATTTTGATTTTTCTTGCACTTGAATGAATGAATAGTAACAAGACTGAGGATTTGTGTAATTGTTATTCAGAGATTTTAATCTTCTTTTCAATGGTCTTGTTTTGTTTTGTTTACTTTATGTTTTTATGCTGCTATAAATTTTTGAGTTATTTTTTTCTATTAAAATATGACAAGAATGAGAGTTTTGTAAATTTCTACAAACTTGTAGAATGTGTTTAAAGCAAATAATATTATCTTACGGGCTATATTGCATAAGTACCAAGAACAGAACATATTATTACCGGAACTTTGCAAATAAACCAGTAAAAACTTTGGGTTTAGTACAATACAGTAAATGTAAAAAAAACTAGTTATGGCAAGTTATATAAGCTTACAAAAATTATGATCCTAAACTTTAATTATTCTCAAATTTCAAACATAAATTTAAAAGTTTGAAGGTTTCAAAAGAATTAAAACCCTATGAGGCCCGATCCGAGTTTCTTGAATCCTCCCAAGATGCCTAAGCACCTGAAAAATAAAAATAATATAATTATTATACAATATTCTTTCAAGTAATAAAATTATTATATGATATGAAATTTCCCATTTAAAACCCTAATTTTGAGTAGGAATAAACTTACTGTGAGAATAGCCTTGCCAGTATTGTCAAGTTTTAAACTGGGCCCTTTAATATCTGTTTCAAGGAAAAAATGCTTTCCTTTTACTTGTTCATTCATAGATATATCTCTTAATTCCTGAAATTAAATATAAATAAAGAAAATAAATACTAATAGTAATGGTATAATTTATAAAGTATTTTTTAAGTCAATATTAGGTTGTAATGTAACTTACCAAAGACTTGTCCCACATATCCTCAGACATCTGTCATAAAAACAAATGTAATTATTATTATTTTAAAATAAAATAAATATTATAAAAAGTTATTTAAATCAATATAATAATAAAAAAGAAAACCTTCTTTTTAGGACAAGAAATGAGGTGTGAATTGGAATCAGCATAAGTGGCCAAATCATTTATCGCAATATTCACTTTTTCTAATGTTAGCCTTCCTCTCATATACCTGCCAAAAAATAAAATCATTTAAAATAAATAAAAAAAATTGTTTTTTTGCAAAAACGGCACTAACTTAATAAAAAATACAAAAAAGCCCCTTCATTCTTCAAAAATACAAATTTGAGGGGATTTTTTGCTATTGCAGTATAATGTAAGGGTTCAAAATGAATTTTATATATAAAACTTACGATGATAATGAATCAAGCTCTTCTGAAGAAATATACCAGCGTGGGGCCGGCCCTTTTCCTTTCTTTTCAAACTATACAATCAACATCAATAAAATTTATTATTTTACAAAAAAATTATAAAATAACAACAGTAAGAACTAAGAACAATGATAATAATAAAAATAATATATTTTTTGTAAATAATATTGATGATGATAACAAATATATGGATTTAGATACTCAATCCAATTTTCTTTTCAATTTCTTTAAAAAGGAGGTTTCTTGCGATTTTTTATAATATAGGGGGCCTTTCTGAATAAATAAAAAAAAATTAAAGATTTTTTCTTTTTTACCTTGGGTGGTGCGACAGGCTCTTCAGTAGGTTTAATTTGAAGCTCATTACCTAACAAATTTGAATTAGAATTTGAATTCAAATTCAAATCTAAAGTCGACTTGAAATCCAATCCATCCCCAAATTTCCTATCATCATAAATATAAAACCAAAATAAAACTTTAATCACACAAAAAATATAATAAAATTAGAAGCAGTTTATGTCTATTTTGTAGGGAATCCATGATATTTCACATTTTGGACGGGTATAAATAACATTTTAATTTTTTAGGGTTATAAATGTAAAATCTGCCAAATACTTAACAAAGGAATTTCATTGAACACCTTGAAGGCATTGGATCAGACAAGCTGAAACTCTCCAACATTCCTAAAGGCATGTGAGTCAACATGTGTTGCAATTTCCTTTGCTGCTTCTCAGATTGCTCAATCAATTTCTGCACAAAAAAAAACAAAAAATTAGAATAAAAAACTTCAATTTCAGGAGATTTATGTAAAATCTCACCTTGGCTTTGGGAATCGCTCGCCTTTCCTCATTGATTCGGTCTCTAATCGCGTCGATTTGGGACTCCATTGTTGTTAAAGCTGTGTCTACCGTGGCCAAATCCGGCAAAATCGACGGTGCATACACTAATTTGAATCACAGAAACAAACCAAGAATCATAAATAAATTGCAGATTAATCGATCAACTAGTTAGAAAAATTGAGAGATTTTACTGTTGCGAGCAACGACGAGTTCTTGAAGCTCGACTATGCGAGAGTTGAAGGTTGCGATTAGGGTTTCTAGAGAAGCTCCAGCTTCCTTCGCTGAATCCATGGCGATGTTTCACTGTATGTTTTTTGTGTTTGTGAGAGAGAGAAGAGGGTTAAGAGAGTTAAGAGCGGGAAAATGGTGGGAATTGGATTCCAGGTTTTTGTCAAATTCGGGAGTTGAAGTGTAGAGAAGATTGAGAAGGAAATGGGCTGGGGTTGTGTTTGTGGATATTGATTTTTTATGGGTGTAGTTTAAAGAGAACTATAAAAATATTTATGAATATTAGTTGTGTTTTTAAAATGTAAGACATTTGACATTTTGATTATTTGTGTTTTTTTTTAATTGGAATTTAATAGTCGTAGTTAGGGATATGGTTTTTTCGGATATGTTGAAATTGATTGCTTGATCTTTAAGAATCAAAGTCTTTGTAAGTTAATAAAAAATGAAATTTAAGTTAAAATAGAATTATTAAAAAAGTCTTTGAATAAAAAAATATATCTAATTTATAGAAATACCATTTGATAGTCTATAGTTCATAATTTGTTATTTTAGTAAATTAAATTTCATAATTTTGTTACATGAAGTGTTATTCATAATTTTGTTACATGAAGTGTTACATCACAAGGGTCACAATGAAGAAAACATGATAAAAGTCTGATGTTACAAGAAACATAATGTTTATGGATAGAACCAAAAGGAATCTCTCATTCATCTCACAAGCCACATTAAAGAGGAAGAAGAGTGGGGTCACCTCCACCTCACCATTATTATTATATTGTTAAAAAAATTATTCATTTTTTATCAAAATATTTTAGTTATGTGTACCCAAAATGTCATCTTATTTTTTTTTAACATATATAATAAGATAAATATATGATGTAATATTATAGAATAATCATTGTAAAATAATAAGAAGAAATAACCCGTCGCTTGCTCCTCTAGCGACCACCTTCACTTCCCTATCGGCTGATTCACCGATATGTATTTTAAAGTACGGTAATTCATGTTGTATTAAGTTAATTATTAATAGATTTTAACTGTTGATTGTGTTTTATGTTTATAGTACGAAGATATCTTAGGAATTTATAGTAAATTTAAGGAACTATTTTATTTAAGTATGTTTAATATATTAGATGAGATACATAATTAAAATATTACTTTTTTAGATTATATTATTATCATAATTATTTTTTTAATTTTTATGAGTGCTCATAATTTCTCATGTATTTTAAAAAAAATTGACTTTTGTCAAGTTTTGAATCCACAATCTTTAATTTGATGGGTTGAATGCATAACCACTCCTACTAGAGGAGTTTTGGCTATAATTATCTTGTGATTTATAAGATTAAAGTTATATTAAGCGTACATACAATAATAAAGAGTCAAATTTGGTACCCATAAGATAATTCTTCTAAAACAAATTATTTTGCAAAATTTTCTTGGTGTATACTCCAAACTTCTCAGTTTCCTTCCTTTTCTCCTCTCTTATTTCCCCATTCTTCATCATAAGTTCTCATCTCTCTCTCTCTCTCTCTCTCTCTCTCTCTCAAGCAAGAAGTTTAAGAGCTTAATTCACCAGCCAATCTTGTTGTCTCCTAACTGGGATTTGTAAGTAACTTCAATTCCTCTTTGTACTTTTTATAAGCAGTATTATACCTTTTTAAAAATAAACAGGGTAGCCTTATTTTGTTGGTAATCTAGAGTTTGTTTACAATCCCAATAGCGATATTTAACCTTCGATTTGTCGTCTTATTTAGTATATTACTCAATATTGTAATTGTGTGATTAAATTGAATCATCTTGTTTTGTGATAATAATTGTTGACAGCATTCATTTCCCAGATAAAAAGATGGCAAAGACAAGTTTCAAACAGCAGCATGACTTTGGTATGAATTTTTTATCTTATTTTCTTTAATAATGTATTTTTTTTTTTTTGATAATTTTCATTATGTTTAATCTTTTGATATATAAATTTTGATTTTTTTTAATGTGTAGAAAAGAGAAAGGCAGAGGCAGCTAGAATAAGACAGAAATATCCAGACCGAGTCCCGGTAAAATAAATATTTCTGTTTTTCAGTTAATTTCTTTTCAAATCAATTCATAGTTCAAACTAGGAATTGTTTTTATATCTAAATTAAAACCTAAATATAGTTATAAATATTCTTTATATTTTTTAATTAATCATAGGTAATTGTGGAGAAGGCAGATAAAAGCGACGTACCTAATGTTGATAAGAAAAAGTAAAAACTCTTCACATTTATTTTTATTTTGTTTATGTTCATATATTGTAATAATAATATTTTTGTATTTTTTTTTAAATATTTCAGATATTTGGTACCGTCAGATTTAACTCTAGGGCAATTCGTGTATGTGATTCGCAAGAGAATAAATCTAAGTGCTGAAAAGGCCATTTTCATGTTTGTTGATAATGTGCTTCCTCCTACAGGTACAAATATATTAATTTAAATTGTTGAAATATAATTTTTTTTCAAAATCTTTTAGAATCTAAACAGGGGTATTCTGTAATTTATGAAATTTTCAGGAACTTTGATGGCAAAATTATATGAAGATAAGAAAGATGAAGATGGCTTCCTATATTTCATATACAGTGGGGAAAATACATTTGGGCACGAAATTATGAAATAAATTTGTTTGTAAATTTCAATTTATTTCCAATTTAAATAAGATACTGACATGTGAGCCCCATGTCACAAAATGTCCATGTTGTATAGTTATATCACAGCCAGTATGTTATTTTGCTGTCTATGTAAACTTGATCTCTCTTCAAAATAATTGTATATAAATAAAAAAAGGGAAAAAGTAAGAACAGATGACTAAAAAAGTTCACTTTTAGATGTGTTTTAAAAATCTCTGTCAGTTATCTTGGATTAAGCAAAATTTTAGGAGAAATTTGATTTATTATGATTAAGCCTTATATTTTGCTTGTTAAAATTATCTTATGTTTGTATTGATGCCTTGGAAAGAGGAGCACTCCCTTTTATATTAGAGAAGCGCATTATTTCATCTGTACCCTTGGAAAAGCAAAAATATCATGTGTACCCCCATAAATCATAAAAATATCATATATGCCCCTCATATTCTTACAATTTCTTCAAAAATATTATAAACTCATTGGCATTAATGTACAGATGAAAACGGGGCATCCATTCCATGATATTTCATATTTTTGTAAGCGTATATATATATATATATGATATTTTGAGATCTTTCAGGGGTACACCTGAAAAATATTGCCCCTTAGTAAAGCCTATCTACAGTATGGACATTAATTAAGACAAGACAAAGTTTAAAGCAAACAAACATCCCCTAATTGAAGTCATGTTTGACAAGTGAGTATTCACAAACTATTATTAAAATAAAAAATGTGAGAAAAACAAAGAGAAAAATGACACAAAAACTAAATAAAATAATTAAAAAAATGTACTTAGTGAAACATATATAGTCAACTGTCCCCTAAACTTTGAACCAACACTATTCCCAATTCCAAAATCACAGCCATGCTTTCTTGCCATTCAGACATGCACACATATTTTCTTTTATTTTCTCTTGAAAAGATAGATATATGAATATAAATATATTTTCTTTGTAAAGATAGACATGAATACATAATTTAATTATTAATGTAATGGGAAAAGTAAGTATTTTCAGTACTCACCATCTTCTTGGGTTTCCAATACTATATTCATATCATACACACATACACTGCACCACCGTGCTTCCAACCCTCTTATATATATACACATACACAGTACATATATACTACATGATATTTTCACAAACAATATACCCTCTTCTCCTTTCCTCTCTCTACAAATATTTACTCAATAAACTTACAATGTCCTCTCTCAAATTCATTCTTTTTGTTCTATCTCTTTCAGTAAGCTCATGTGAATGCAAGTATCAACGGCCAAGCAAGGTGATATATAAGGAATAATTAATCTAAAACTGTATAAATATGAATTAATATCTCATTACATTTTCTGTTTATATATATATATATATATATATATATATATATATATTCTAACCTTTTTCCATTTATTTTGTTCTAGGATATTCAAAAATCAGAACCTAATGAAACCTTAAATGGCGAACTTCCGTATGAATTGATATCAGGTGCTCTTCAATCTCCAATTATTAATTGTTAATTAGGCTTTTATATTTTTGTTTCAACAAGAACTTAGATTAATTCTGACAATGCCGCATGATATTTACAGGATCTAGGATTTTGAGAACATATCATCATATTAGCTCCAAAGGATATCAAATTAAGGTAAACTAAACTATATTATTTCATCATTTTATTTTCTAATTATTTTATGGTTTTGTGGGAAGATTGTTAAACAAAATTTTATAATACTGTATATACAATTAAATTTTTTTCTATACATGAAAATAAAAATTCTCTTCTTTTATATATAGGAAATATCGTCTTTGAGAGGGCGTAAATTGCTAGGGTTTGAGTCTCCTGAAGAAAACTCTGGGTTGAAAGAATCAAGAACCGTTCAAGAATTAGTTACAATGGATTATCGGGGGGCGCAACGTGGACCGTCCGTCCATAATAGATAGAAGATTATTGCTTCATTTTAACAATTTTAACAGAACGCATGATTTATAAAGTTTTGGAAAGAAATGTAAGTTTTGAGAGGGTCCATAAGAAAATTTTGTAGGTTACTGATATCACTATACTAACTCAATTACCAAGAAGTTTTGATTTTTTTTTATTCACTTTAGCTTATTCAAAAATTTGGGTTATGTGTTTTGTCAAGTGATAGTTGTTCTATTAACCGAGAAGAAATGGTCTTTATTAAACGAATTGTTCTCTTAACAAAAGACATTGTCTTGGTCAAAGTGGTTTCTTATCTCAATTCTCAAGAAATAATCCTTCATTCAGAATAAATTTCACAATTTCACAAGGGATAGATTTCCATAATTTCACAATATCACATGTAATAATACATCTTGAGACTTATGAAAAACATTCTTAAGAGATGAAATTACATAATTTTTTCCAATTTGGATAAAAAAAGAATATATAATAGTAGAAAATCAATATAAAATCTGAGAATTAAATGAAACTCAATAGCTTTTCAATATAATTAACCATCTATTTTTGCACATAAATAAATAACAAATTTTGCTAATAAACCCTCCAAAAAAGCATAAATTCGAAACTGACCATTGTAACATGAAACAAGTTCACAACTCCCTCCCAAAAAGGAACAATAAGCAAATAACAAAACTACTAATACCAACTCTCATGCATAGAATAAAACCCAACTCATAGAAACAACCAACAGAAAAACATAAAAAACAAAAACAAATAACGCATAGAAACATATAGATGAATATTTTTATAAAAACCTTAGATGATTTTTATAATCTTTTTTTATTTAATAAGCACGGCCTTTTACGACATCAATACTCATTTCGCTCGGATCAGTAGCCTGTAACTCCACCTGAATGCCGTCAAGTTCCCTTCGGAATCGGTCCTTTGTGCTTGCATACAACATCTTGCTCCTTATTCTTGCTCCGTCTGGAGACCTGCATATATATTACACAATCATAAACATTTTACTCGAATATTAAGCGAATCGTACTAGGGCTTAAGAAATGGTGATCATTTACATCTTATTTAAAGCATAAGAGATAATTTAGGCATGGGTTTTAAAAAAGAGGGATTATTTAATTGAGACACTTTTTCATGAATAGAATAAGATAGATGTATTTTCCTTCGTAAGGATAATTTTCACTTTTGTACGTTGGACTATAAACTATTAACCAATTCTCATATCTCATAATAAAAAGTGAAAATATATATAAATGTATTGTAATTGTTATACCATGCAATGAAGAAAATCTTGCTCTTCTGGCAGTTATCCTCAGTGACAAAGTCAAAGTCGTAAACAGCGTAACGACATTCATTTGCCGGCAGATTCGCCGTGAAATCATCGTATGTCTCTTCTGGCTGACCTAATTTCTCCACTGTCACCTGTTCATCATTATAATTATCATATGTTATATATCATCATTAATTGTATCATATCTTGAAATCATTATAATTATCATATATTATATTTCATCTTTATATTAAAACATCTTAAATCATTATAGTTGTCATATATCATATATCTCATCATCTAACAAATCTTAAAAACATTTTTATCATAAATTATTATTATCATCATGAAAGATTCATTATGCATAAATGGAACATATTGACCCCATTTAATGAAAACAACTAATTGATGAATTATGTTTCTAGTTCAATTAATTTGTAATGAAACTGGATCTATTTTGAGATTTTCTTTTTGTGAAAAACAAAGAACAAGAAAAAGAAAAAATACCTGCATAATCTTCTCATCAATCTTGAAGACGATGAATCGGAAGCTGCGTTTGGCCTTCAACTCCACAAATTTGAGCTTGCACTCATCGTGTACGGCAAATCCTGACGCTGAATTTGCCTTTTCAAACCACATAAGAAAAAGAAAATATCATATTAACAAAATGCCTTTCAAGAAGCCATCTTGTCTCAAAAAAAAAAAAAAAAAAAACAAGAACCGTTCTTGTAAAAAGAAAAACAAGAAATTAAACAAAGAAGATAGGAAAGAAGATCGAGACGTGTTTTTTATAAGATTTCCCACTTATGAATCGAAAGAAAACAATCTTGCACGAGAAAATTAGATCCATTACACGAACATTCATCCAAGTTTTTCATAAACAGCTATTATTATCATTTTTGCATATTAAATCCACTAATTAATCATCAAAATGAGAGAGAGAGATCTAGAGAGACTCACCATGCTTTTCTTTCTTCAATTAATGTCAGATGATCGATCCAATGAAAAGAGAGAGAGGAAGAGAAAAAGCTCAAAGAGAGAGAAAGAGGGAGTCGTCAAATGAGGAGGAAAATAGAATGAAAATCGTTAGAGGAGAGGAGAATTAATGGAAGAGCAATTCGCATTGCATGGTGCCACGTCCAACCCATTTCCATTTGACCAAGTCCTCTCCATTTCAACAATACAGGACATGTCCATTTATAAAAAATTAAATTTCCATCTTGTTTACAATCACTGGTTATTGAGTCCCACTATTTTGTGACAAAGTAATTAAGTTCTTTTTATTTAAAACGATAAAAGGGCATTTTTTTTAAATAACATTTTTTGTTTCATAAAACTTCCAAAGAACATTTCTTGTTAAGTGCCTCGTTAATTTGATTTTTTTGGGGCAAATGAAAATATAATTTTTTTTTTTGTGTTTTTTATATTTAAATTTTGAATGTTGGATCTTTATGAGATATTTCTCGTTAAGTGTCTCATTAATTTGATTTTTTTGGGGGCAAATGAAAATATAATTTTTTTTGTGTGTGTTTTCTATATTTAAATTTTGAATGTTGGATCTTTATGAGATTTTTTTTTCCAAGGATATATTGAGTTTTTGACTGGTATATAATAATATTTTATCAGAAAATTATATTTTATTTTTGGATTTAGTTTTTTTTTTTCTCCAAGAGGAGAACATGTCTTGCACCATGTAACAATGATGCCAACAGATCCTAATTTCAAAATTTGATCATACACACTATTAAATAAATATATAGCATGTATGCTTAAAAAAATTGTAATTACAAAATCACAAAGTTTCTTTAGCAAAAAACATCAAAAGGACTTGTAATCAATCATGAATCAAGCTACTCTGGGTTCAAATCTTATTAGAAAATTTTCATTGTTTAATTAAATATGCTGCAATATATCTGCTACATAAAAAAAGAAATCAGCATGTTCTTCAAGAACGAAAATTCAGTTCACACTCTATATCCTAAAGCAAAATTCATATTGCCAATTGTTTTAAAATCAAATTAATTAGTCTAATTAGAAGTGGTTCTCTTAAGTAATTTTGTCATTTCTCCAATTATTAAAGAAATGAAGATGTCCATTTTCATTTTCTTTTATTAAACACACAATGAGATAACAAAAAAAAAAGAATCTATTTCCTTAGTTAAGGCGAAAAAACTCCTATAAAATGGAGAGCAACCATACTTTTCTTTTTTGCAATATTAGTTGAAAAATTGTATTGTATAAAGTTTTAAAAGATATATTTAATATATAAACAAAGCATTCAACACAGAAAAAATCTTCAATATTTAAAAATATAAAAAAGTGAGAAATTGATATTATCATTACTTAATCTACACTTGAAATTTTACAAATTTTGACTCAGGCAAAATAGAACCAGTATCAAAATCACCCTACGAAGCAATAAAACGTTTACTAAATTTTTTACATTTATATTTTATATTTGAAAAATACTTTCCCTATAAATATAAAACATTCATTGTTGTGTAATCTAAAATATTTTTTATGCAACTAATATTTTTTTATTATTTGTTCCAGGCCCAAATAGGAACCAATTTGTATTTAATCATAGAATCCAATCCTTATGGGCCTTTTAGGCCGCCTATTAAATGAATTGAATCATAAACCGGGAATACAGTTCCTAAGTTTAATCAAAACCGAGAAACCAATTCCGATATTTTTTTTCTACTTGAGCTTATCCTTACTAGTGGTAAAACTAAAAATAGCTTCATTACTAAAAAAAAAAGAACTGAAAAATAGAAGAAGAAGAAGAAGAAGAAGAGAAAAATAAAGAGATGGGATTGAAGGTTTATGCAGATCGAATGTCGCAGCCTTCTCGTGCTATCATCATCTTTTGCAAGTAATTTGATTTTTTTTTTTTTTTTAATTGAGAATTTAAATTTCCTTCTCTTTTGGGGAAGAACTGTTCTTTGTTTATTATATATATGATAAATGAGCTTGCTTCGTACCAGTCCGGTACCGAATGATTTATATTTGTACCAATCAGTATTTGAATGACCTCAGTAAGAGATGCTTTTCATTTTTTATTTATTTATTTATTTATTTATTTATTTCAAGCTGAATGATTCAATTAGTGCTTGATTAGAAATTTAGTTATATTTACTTACCTTATACATCTGTACCAATAGCAGTACCATGAAAATTACATAATTTGTTATTTTGTTATTTACTTGTTACTCGAGTTTTTTTTATTTGGATAGTTCATTGAAAAATGGAAATAAGATTATGTAATTCTTGTTGGGTAAAAATATGTACTATTTTAGGGTTAACAAAATTGATTATGAAGAGGTAAAAATAGAACTCGCAAAGAGACAACACAGATCGGCTGAATTTGCAAGTAAGCCCTTCACTTTTCTTCAAATTATATATTACTAACAAATATAAAATTTCACATTTTTTTTCTCCTTTTTATGCAGAAATAAATCCACTGAAGCAAGTTCCAGCAATAGTTGATGGTAGATTTAAACTCTCTGAGAGGTATCTTTTTCAATTTACCCCTTGTGAATTTATTAAATTTTCAACTAGGTCCTTTCATCTAAAGTTATATTAATAATATATTACTATTATATAATTTTTTTTTGTTTATTTACAGTCATGCCATATTGAGATATCTTTCTTGCTCTTTTCCAGCCATACCAGACCACTGGTATATTTTTTGTTTTTATTTTCTTAAATTTTATGTCAATTAAATGTAAAATTATCATTTTGCTCCTTAAAAAAGGTACCCTAATGATCTTACAATCAGAGCGAAAATTGATTCCATTTTGGACTGGCATCACTCAAATTTACGCCGTGGCTCAAGTATGAAAATTTCAACTAATAACTTTATACCCTCAAAAAAATTCCTATTTGCATAAACACTCTCAAAAAATGACTCCAATCTTTTTTCCTTTTCAGTGACTTATGTTTTCTATGGTACTTTGGCTCCTATGCTTGGTGCAGCATTAAATGCACAAGCCACAATGGAAGGAGAGAAAATACTAATGTCCTCTCTTTCAAAACTCGAGTCAATTTGGCTTAAAAACGATTCAAAATTCTTAGTAAGCAATTTTAGGCCATCAATTGCTGATTTAAGCCTTGTTTGTGAGCTCATGCAATTGGAGGTATTTATAAAAAATCCCCTCATCTCTTTACTATTTACAAAATAGTCCTTTTTGTTAGCTAAATGATGTGATTTGAATGATTTTGACAGTTTTTGGAGGAAAATGATAAAGAGAGAATTTTGCAACCGTACCCAAAAGTCAGGGACTGGATTGAAAATGTGAAAAGGGCGACTCATCCTTATTTTTTGGAAGTGCATGGTCATTTGTATAAAATGAAGGCGTTTTTACAAGAGCAAAGAAATAATAAAGTTACGTCAAAGCTTTGAATTATATAATCAAACTTGTTAGAGATTTGAATTATATAATCAAACTTGTTAGAATCAACGCCATAAAAGAATAATTTCTTGAACTTTTTGATTATGCACTTGTTGGGCTTTTTTATTTTTACATTTGTTTAAATAAAATTGTTGGGCTTCAAATTTTACACGTTTTTTGTTTTGTTTTGTTTTGACAATGAACTAAATCCTTGTTTATTCATAGGGGATTGATGTTGCTTATGTAAATTAAATATCTTTTCATATAGTCTACTGTGGTTTGTTTGATAATTAACAATTTCTCTTGATAGTGATGGTGGAATCTTTAAATAGGCCATGTAATGACAAAAAGTTGAACGAATAAATATTGATGCATATCTTGTATGGCGTAATGTAACACTCCAATGAAATGTGGACAACCATTAATTACACGCTTGTTGTGTTAATAAATTTCAATATATTCTTACTTTTGTAAGTTGTATTAACTTGTTTAAGAGCAAATAAAAGATTGGCTCTCTTAATTTATCATAAAAAATATTAAGACTGCCATGGTATCTCAAATTTTATTATTATACAATATATCATTTTGTGAATATTCTTCCTTGCAAAAGGATAAGCGCGCATCTTTTTATCTTATAGTGTGATGTATACATGTAAGGCCACTATTACTTACCATATTGCATTAACTTTGTATAAACTAATCAAATTTTTTGTTAAATCTTAATCTTTCATTTTCTCGAATTTATTGATATTTTATAGCAACATGTGTGTGATTATTAAAACGTTCACTCATTAAAACGTAAATAATTTTTCTTTTCTTCTTTAAAAGAATACTATTTCTTAATGAAATATTTTATTTCTCATGTTAAAATCGTCAAATATAAATTTATTGGAATCTTTTCTTTATATTGAATTCCATATTATTATGATTCCAATTCAAAAAAAAATTCTTACTAAAATATGTGACTATGGACTATATAAGAGAACATATTAAAAATAATATACTCATTAACTCCTTTAATTCCTACTTTATTTTTCATCTCTTTTTGAGTATTCTCAAGAGGCTTAACATCAATTTTCTCTTAGCCATCAAATAAAAAAAAATTCTCAAATTTTAGCTTTTCATTTAAATTATTACCACAATATCACATGATTAATTAGATTAATGTTTCGTATTATATCTCCAATTACATGAGAACTATCTTATAAAAAAAATCAGAGTATTGAGAACTATATTATATTACTTGAAGTATTACGGATTTCAAAATAACATTTGTGATCAATTTATCCATCATCCATATAATTTTAACGATTGAAAAATAAGAAAAATAGTGTTGATAATTTTTTTGAAGAAAATGAGTCATGTTAGATTTTGCTATGTATAGTACATACTTTTCTATATATATATATATACATATATATATATATATATATATACATATATATATATATATATATATACATATATATATATATATATATATCATATTTTCTTTTTAAACATCATGTTAAATATAATAATTATTTTTTTATCTTTTTTTAAAGTTAATCATCTATAATTAAATCTTATGTAGTTTCAAGAAAAATCTTTGAAATAAATTATCTTTGTATTTTTTTTATCTCCTTCATCTAAGGCTGAGTAATACTTGATTTTTCTTAATATAATATGTCAAGAGATAACGACATAAGAAAACCAAAGAGAATAAAAAAGGGATGACATTTTAATCTTAGAAATCTTAATGCAAACATAAATTGAGACCATAAATTAATTATCCAAATTATTTAGTGGTTTTTATTTTTAATTTTTATGAATTTATCACTTATGTTTTTTTATTTCTCATATGTAAATGTATTTGATAAAGTTATCCATTTTTACAAAATTAGATGTGATATAGAAAATATTTTTAAATGAGTAATAAATGGATAGAATATCTTATTATATATTATTTATGTACTATTAATTTATTTCACACTTTTATTTTGAATTTTTATAATTATAATTTATATATTATATATTGAAATAAATAATAAAATTGAAATATTCGCAGTCAAGCGCGAGTATATTATCCTGGTTGTTTTCATAGTTTTGCATATAATCACTCACCCATGAAGCCTCAAAAAGAAAAATCAGACTCAGAGTACAAAAATCATTAAACTTTTTCTTTTATAAAAGAAGATTTTATCATTTTATTAAATAAAATATTAATGAACTGCCTCATACTGTCATACATCACATATGAATAACGTGGCTATCTTAGAAAGCAAAGCATGATAGAGAATATACCATTTTAAATGTCTTCCTATGGACATGAAATACTTAAATAATACCATGAAATTTATGTTGAATGATATTTTTGTCCGTAATGAAAACTAACGAAAATATTTTCATTTTTGAAAACGAGGGATAAACATTTAGATAAAAGTTCCAGGTCTTCATTAAAACATTTTCTGTCTAACATCATAATGCTGATATCTTTCTTTTTCTTGACATGTGAACCATACACCATTACACCTTATGAAACAAATTAATAACTCTTCTTCTAAATGAACATGTGCTAAACTATACAATAGAGATGTGAAATTTACAAAAATGAAAACAAGAATTTTTTTATCTAAATAAATGTTTGGGATTGTAGTCTTTTCTTTAAACCTAGAAACAACATAAATTTGGAGACTATTGTTGGAAATACAAATGAACTAGATTATTCAACATACTATTTCATTTCATTTTGTTTTGATTTTTATATTCGTATCCAATCTACATTTTTCTTTGTTAAACAAAGGGAAGTTGGCACCACAAACAGGACATCACCTGCATTTGACTCTTGTACCGCACTACTATGCAAGTGCAATTACTATTTTGTCCTTCCAAATTATATATATTTTATTAGAATAATAATCTAGTTTCTCATACATCATTGCATCACAATTCCATAACCCCCCTTAAGTTTTATAATATTATAAAAAACTCTTATATTTTAGATGCACTCTTTTTTGTCTCTCGAAAGTGAATGACTTATGTTTACCTCTAAATCAACCGTTTATTAGCTATTTATTTTTGTAAAACTTGTTGAAAGTATGTTAATTTTGTATTTGGTAGTAATGATAACATAATATATTGGCCAACATTTACTAGTATGTGTGGTCAAGACATCACTCAAATAAAAAAGATATTTCAAGCTCAACATGGCTTAGGTTGAGTTTTTTCTGAATATATAACGTGTACGAGAAACATATGAGTCTCTATACAATTCAAAAGAAGATAACTTAATATGTTGATTTTTAGGATTATCTACGATAATATACAAAGAAAGTACTCAAGACAACTTTAACTATTCATATATTTTTCATAAAGGGTTCAAAGGTAAAATCAAGTATGATTTGGTGAGACAAAGCTATCCACGTGGGCCGGACGGTACCATCATCTTGGCCCACTCTTCTTTATTTTATTTTTTCATATCTATCCATATAAATACTTTATTTATTTTCTTACCACAATTTCAACTTTTTTTAAGTTCCCATTGGGTGAAAACAATTTTATATGGATAGATATGAGGAAACAATAATGGGTATATAAATCAGAATACTCAGCCACCGCGCTAGGGGCCACTTGCAGTACAATTTCATTTTCACTATTTAGGAATAGTTTTTGCCACCCAAAAACAACTTTACTAACTATCTATTACATCATATATATAGTACATAAATTTATATTTATCATATTTATTGTGTTTATAAATGAAGCATAGCATAATCATAAATTAAGGGAAAACAAAATTCAAATTGTATGTATTATTAATTAAAGAAGTTCAAAAAACTAAATTATGACTTTATATAGTGAAAAGTCAAAACATGAAATGAGTGTCTCATTGGAACTCTTTATTTATTTCGGGCCAAAGCTTACATAATCCATAACCGGATCCTCTATGGAGAAAACTTCTCTTTTATGTGGTAACATTCAGTCATGCAAATCATTGATTTTTATATTTGTTTTGTGATCATAGTATTCGGTATTTTTTAGTTAAAAAGATTTCTAGTCCGAACAGATTTCATGTTTATGGATTCGAGTCAGCTTGTTCATACTTTAGATTAAGTTTAGTTAGTTTTGTTAATGATTCAACTAGTTTTAAATCGATTTTTTTTTTTATCATTCTGCTTGTTTCATGTCTGTTAGGGTTTGATTTGATTTTGGAGTCATTCATGTTGTATATTATTTGAATTTTTAGTAGTTCTGTCAGATTTAATTTTATGTCAACTTTTTTTGATTTTAAGTCTATGATTGAATCGAACTAGATTAAAGATCAATTCGGTTTTGACAAAGTTAAATCCAAGTATAGTATAATTTAACTATTTTCTTCTTTTTATATTTTAAATCAAATATTTTTACACTGAGGTTTCATGTTTTGATTCAAGTAACGTGAGAAGATTTACCACGTCAAATCGAAACTTTGTAAGTCCAGAATAAAATACAACATACATACAAGTCCAATAGAAATATTTGCTACACAGGCAGTGTCAACAAAAAATCGAGGTCCACCAAATTGAGAGAAAAATGTGAGGATATGTTTCTCTTCAATCTTTGAGGTGATTGGTGATACAAATATCACACCGACCTCATTGACTCGTTTATCTCTCTCAAAGATGTTGTGCATGTTGCTCTCTTTATAGTTGGGTTATGATTCTTGGTTCCCTCACAACTGTTCGTGAAGTAAAAGGAGGGCTCTAGCTTGGTAAATTTACCCTCTCATTTTTTTCATTTCTCACAATTAAGTGTTCTCCTTTCTTTCTATGATATACTTTCATGAAACAAAAGTCCCCTGTTTTTTGTTCTTTCTTCTTTTTCTGAGACATTTTAACAATAATTGAAAAGAAAAAAAAATGAGAACACTTTACATGAGGGGCCTAATTATTCTTGGATCAAATTTTAATTTCGGATTTTGAACTGTATCTGTTTCAGTTTATTCAGGTTTTAAGTCGATCAATTCAGACTCACACCAGCTGAGTCATGATTGAGCATCAAAATTGAGTTCATTTCAAATTAAATATCATAGGGACAAGTCTAATTAGGATTTTTAGTAACTCAGGTTGGAGCAATTTCATCAAAATTAAGTTATAAATAATTTCAGATTAAATATTTTACCTCCTAACACAGATTAAAACATAGCTTCAATCACCATAAAAACGGAGGTTCCAACAAGAAACTAGAAGAAAAGAAGAAGAAACGAAAAAATGATGAACAATCTAAAACTGGGCGTTGAGGTTGTGAGTGCGCACGACCTAATGCCGCGAGACAATCAGGGCGGCGCAAATGCGTTTGTGGAGCTCCATTTCGACCACCAAAGGTTCCGAACGACGGTCAAAGAACGAGACCTAAATCCGTTTTGGAACGAACGGTTTTACTTCACCGTGTCTGATCCGGCCTCTCTTTCCGACATGCCGCTCGAGGCCTATGTTTACCATATGAACCGGTCCAATAACTCCAAGTCGTTTCTTGGCAAGGTAATTTTTGTTTTTTCTTTTTTTTGGAAATTTATTGAAGGTTGAAGTTTTAGTTTATTGGAGTATTGATTAATCATTGAATTAAGATGTTTTACTTTTGACTTTTAGCAACGAGTCTTTTTGTTTTATCTTGGAAAGATAATTAGCCAAGTCTTCTTTTTTAATGAACTTGAGATCTGTCTGAGTCGTTAAAAAAAGGCAAAGTTTCTTGATTTAACAATTCAAAACTTTAAAATAATCAAAGCAATAAATTTTTAATTTATTTACATCTATACCTTAATTTGGGATATGGAATCATATCTCTGGTAAAAAGGACCCAATTCCAGATCCCGCCTGTTACGGTTAGAATAAGAAATCGAAAGACAGAATCATGAATAAAAAAAAGTACAAAGGCTAAATCAAGGATCCCTTCTTGGAAAAAAAAAAAATACAAAGACTCCAACGGAAAGAAAAAGCAAAGAATTATTGATTCCCAACAAAAAAAATCATTCATCACCCACCCACCAACCAAATTAAAAATAATAAATATCAAACCCTTGCACATGCTAATTTGGAATCAATGATTCTTTGATTTTCTTCACTGGGGACTTTGTATTGAATCTGCCTTTCGTTTTCTTTTCCCCCTTCTAGCAAGGGCATGATCCCAAATTCCAAATTAGGGTATAGATGGAACTAAATTAAAAATTAGTTAGTTTGACTATTTTATTGGATGGTCTAAACTTGGGGAACAGAATTTACTGATATTCACGGTTTATAACTTTATACCCCAAAACAAACCTATTGATGCCGAAGTTAAAAAAAATTTATGATCAAGAATTTAAACCACAATTAATACTTAGTATTAGCAAAACATATTTACACCATTATGTACTTCACTAAACCAATCCTCTCTCGCAGGTTCGACTCGCCGGCACCTCCTTCGTGAATTCTTCCGACGCGACCGTGCTTCACTATCCGCTAGAAAAACGCGGGATCTTCTCCCGCGTGAGGGGCGAACTGGGTCTCAAAGTTTTCCTGACAGATGACCCGACCGTCCGGGTCTCAGATCCGGTCTCCGATTTCGACGCGATGTTAAGCACTCCTTCCGAAGCCTCAAACCGCCTCCGTGAAGGCCAATATAATGTTTCTAATAATGTCCAGTCTCGGACTTTCCAACACTTGCCGAGAGATGACCAACAACGGTACATGCAACAACAGCGACAACAACCAATGCAACAACAACAACAACCGTTTATCTCATCGGGGCCGTCGATGGCTCCCCCGTCTCTGGAGGTACCCGGTAGATATGGGCCAGGCGAAATGAAACCACCGGGACCTTCTCGCCCACAAATCCTTCGTATGTTTTCTTCTTCTGGTCAACAACCGTTCGATTACCAGATAAAGGAGACGAGTCCGACCTTGGGGGGAGGCCGAGTCATTGGAGGCCGGGTCGTGTCGAATAAAAAACCCGGTACTTATGACCTAGTCGAGCAAATGCAATATCTTTTCATACGGGTCGTTAAGGCACGCCATCTACCTCACATGGACATAACAGGTGGTCTTGACCCGTATGTTCAAGTAAAGCTCGGTAACTACAAGTTGGAAACTAAAAAATTAAGTAAGAACCGGCATCCCGAATGGGATGAAGTTTTTGCTTTTCCAGCGGAAAGATTGCAGGCTTCAACACTAGAGGTGGTGCTAAAAGATGAGGATGTGTTCAAGGATGATTTTGTTGGCCGAGTCAGGTTTGATTTGGAGGAGGTACCCATAAGGGTTCCACCTGACAGCCCGCTAGCCCCAGAGTGGTACCGACTCGAGGGTAAGGATGGGGACAAAACAAAAGGAGATCTCATGTTGGCCGTATGGATGGGTACACAAGCCGATGAGGCATTTCCTTACGCTTTCCATGCGGACTCGATACCAATCGACCCATCCATTGCTAACACACATATACGTGGAAAGATTTATCAATCGCCACGTTTGTGGTATCTACGTATAGTGGTGCTAGAGGTACAAGATTTGACCGTGAGTGAGAAAAACAGAATGCCTGAGGTGTTTGTAAAAATGCGCATGGGAAACCATATGCAACGGACGAGACCAGTGCAATCTAGAAACGCGAATTTCCGATGGAATGAACCAGACTACATGATGGTAGCGGCCGAGCCTTTTGAAGATGAGTTGATCATAACGGTTGAGGACCGTGTTGGGCCCAACAAAGATGAGATTATATGTGGTACATATATACATTTAGGCCAACTGCCTAAACGGGGTGATCATGACAGGGAGTTCCCTACGCAATGGTTTAACCTGAAAAGGAATACATTCATTGATCTTGAGCAATTAAAGGAAGATAAGTTCTCAAGTAAAATCCATTTAAAGATTTGGTTAGAGGGAGGTTACCATGTTTTAGACGAGTCAACTCAATATAGCAGTGATCTCAGACCGACAATGAAACAACTTTGGAAGAACCCGATCGGTATCCTAGAGCTCGGTATACTAAACATAGATGGGCTGCATCCAATGAAAACACGTGATTCTCGTGGTACGTGTGATGCTTATTGTGTGGCTAAGTATGGTCAAAAATGGGTTCGAACCCGAACCATAGTTGATAATTTGAGTCCACGGTTTCACGAGCAATACACATGGGATGTGTTTGATCATGCGACCGTTATAACGATTGGAGTTTTTGATAATTGCCAATTGGGCGATAAAGGAATAACAAGCTCAGAATCACATAGTAATCACAGAGATCATGAAATAGGAAAAGTTAGGGTTAGACTTTCCACTCTTGAGACTGGCCGGGTTTATACTCACAATTATCCTCTGCTTGTGCTTAAAGGATCTGGCGTGAAGAAAATGGGAGATCTACATCTCGCGGTACTTAACCTTTTTTTACTTTTACTTATTGTAGTATCATTAAATCATATTTATATATATATTAGTTTTCATCATATGTTATGAACAGATCCAAACCATACTCTTTAGTTGGTTTTGTACAATTATCGATTCAATTTATTATGTATGGTAAAGCTCGATTACCCCCCCCCCCCCCCCCCCCCCCCCCCCCCCACCAACAACAAAACAAAAAAAAAAGCTAAGTAAGTCAAAGTTAACTTCCATTAAACTTACATGTGACAATAAATTCTCATCATGCAGATACGATTCACCACAATATCTCTAATGAACTCACTATACACATACTCGCGTCCTCTCCTTCCTAGAATGCACTACATCCGACCCCTCACCATGATGCAACAAGAACTGCTCCGTCACCAAGCAGTACAAATCGTGGCCGAAAGACTCGCCCGATCCGAACCGCCTCTTCGTAGAGAAATCGTAGAATACATGACCGACGCCCACGCACATTTATGGAGCATGCGCAGAAGCAAAGCCAATTTCTTCCGTCTCATGTCGGTTTTATCCGCCCCGATCGCAATCGGCCGATGGCTGGGAGAAGTCTGTGCTTGGAAAAACCCTGTCACGACTGTGTTAGTCCACATACTTCTCGTGATGCTTGTGGTGTATCCTGAGCTTATATTACCGACTATTTTCCTATACATGTTCTTGATTGGATTATGGAATTTTCGGTATCGGCCTCGGTATCCGCCTCATATGAATACACGAATGTCTCATGCAGACGGAGCCAGCCCTGATGAATTAGACGAAGAGTTTGACACGTTTCCGTCGAGTCGAAGCTCAGAGCTGATTAGATATAGATATGATAGGTTGAGAAGTGTAGCGGGGCGAGTACAGACGGTCGTTGGTGACGTGGCAACACAAGGAGAGAGGATACAGGCGTTGCTGAGCTGGCGTGACCCTAGAGCGACAGTTGTGTTTCTGTTGTTTTGTGTTTTGGCGGCCATTACGTTGTATGTGATGCCTATTCAGATTTTGTTGATTATATTTGGGTTTTATATGATGAGGCATCCGAGGTTTAGGAGGAGGCTTCCTTCTGCTCCGATGAATTTCTTCAGGAGGCTTCCGGCGAGGACTGATACTCTGCTTTAAAATCCGTGCATCGCACGGATATTAGGGTGTTATGTAAATTGTAATGTTTGCTTTAACTTTTAGTAGATGTTAAATCTTGTGTTGTGTAGAAATGGAGTTTCGATCTTTGCTGTAAAATAAATGTTGTTTAAGGGCTTCTATTTTGTTATGTTATGTAAAAGATGCTTTGGAACCGTTGCTAAGTTTATTTTTTGAGAAAAAAATAAAAAATGAAAGTAGTTTATGAATAACTTTGTTCAACCAGAGATATTGGTACCAAAATAACTTTATTCAATGTTTAAAATTTCATGCTTTTATTAATGGAAGAATTAATGCTAAAGGAAAATCAAAATACTATAAAAACAACCATTGTGATTTTATTATATACACATATAAGTTGCATGCCCATGGAAAACGGAAAATAAAAAGTACATAAAATCAAAATACATTACGGGAGGCGAAGCAGTCGTGTCACAGCAAGGTCAAGTGAATCCACATTTTTCCTCAATAGATTTCTAATTTTTTACACAAAATTAAGAAATTCCAACAAAATAAATTTAATTCTAATTTAAAGAGAGATAATATAGGTTTATGAAAAAGGATACAGTTGCATTGCCAGACTTTCCAAGCCTCTCATTTCTTCATTTAATCTGCATTAAAATACCAAAAAAAAAAAAAAAAATCAAACCTCCAAAATTAGATAATTATCCCTTTGAAAAATTAAGCAAGATTAATCACCTTAAGCATGAATTGATGTATTTGTTTCCCTTTGAAGCTGCATCAAGTGCTGAAAATATAAATCATAAAACTGAAGTATATCAATTTTAGTTTTTAATCAACAACTAAATGTAACGAAATATAATTTATGTAATTATAGTTACCTGATTCTTGCAAGCGGCCTATTACTTCACTGTAGCATTCCATATTCTCTATAGAAGTGGAAGTAGCCTGGAAAATTATTGAATAAAAATCTCACAATTATGCCCAAAAAAGTTTGAATTTTACAAATGAATCAAATCCACATTTTCCTCACAACAAACAGCTATTGTTTCAAAATCGAAAAATTCGAAAATTTAGCTAAATTTTTACAAAGATTTGAGCTTCCATAGTTCAATTTACTCTAAATTCGTTCATTTCCACAAAATCCAGCTTAAATTTCAATATTTCCCAACAAAAAACTAACAAAAGGCACTAAAAACAAGGGATTCTGACCATTAAATCAAAAACTTTTACCTCAGAAAGAGCTAATTTCAGCGAGTCAAAAAGAGAAGCGAAAGACTCAGCAATGGCAGCCGAGTTTCTCTCCACAGTCTCCATCGCCTTCACTATCTCCTTCGCGTCTCCCATTCTATACACCTCGCCGGATTTTCCAGCATGCTCCGGCGGCGGAGACTCACCGGAAATCTCCACCGGCGACGGATCACCGGAAACTCCCTCCATTCGTAAGGAAATTTTACACAACAGACCTTACAAAGACGAAATATTTGTGTAAAATACTACTGACTCTTCTGGTCCAATTGCCTGGAAAGTAAATACTGGATTATGTAAAATCCCGGATTTGGAATCCCGGTGTAATGTGGGGAAGGAGAGTGTTGCTTCTCTGACTGGTAGTTTCAGTTGTCTCTTACTTTGCCTCGAGTTCAATTCATGCCTACTCTTCTTCTTCTTATTCTTCCTCCTAAACTTCTCCTCTCAGAATCAACTCAATTGCCTCTTAGCATTTCTCAAATTTCTCATTCAAATACATGTTCTTCTTCATTCCTTGTAATTTCTCGACTCAAGTTTCAGACTTGGTGTGTAATCTTCTTTCTCTCTCAGTGAAATTGATACTTACCGATTCCACTAACGCAACCTGTTGTACCTTAAATCGAAAATTCTTCTTCTAAACAACCCAATTCCGCCTTCTCATTTCTCTCCATTTTTCTCCAATTCCGCCCCCAAATCGCCCAATCGAATACACCACTCAACAAATGATCCGCTCTTCACTCCAAGTTTCCAACACTTCCATTAAAGAACGAAGCTTGAACAATGTCACTAGCATGCTGCTGCCCAGTACTGGAATGCGTGTACTGTCTCGCCTGCGCGAGATGGGTGTGGTACCGGTGCCTCCACACGGCCGGACACGACAGCGACACGTGGGGCCTGGCGACGGCTGCCGAGTTCCAGCCGGTGCCGCACCTCTGCCGCCTCATTCTCTCTGTCTATGAGGACGATTTAGACCACCCACAGGTGAAGAATTGATTTTGTTCGTCTCTATTGTAATTGTACCAGTTGGAAATGTTGTACCAGTACTGTACTGGCTCGTTTTTTTAGTCCTAGTTTGACTGTAAAATTTAAATGGATTCAAGTGTTATTAAATTGGCGAAAGTATTATTCAAATATAATTAAATTGGCAAAAGTACTTTTAGGGGGAATATCATATTTACCCTTCCACAAGATCAAAATATCATATTTTACCCCTTAAAAAATGTAAATATCAAATTGACGCTTCCCAAATCCAAAATAAATCATATTTACCCCTCTAATAATTCAAATATCAAATTTATCCTTCCAAATCTAAAATACATCACATCGAACTTTAGATGGGTAAGGTAAGTATGATACATTTTGAATTTCGGAAGCGCAAATATGATATTTTGAAGTTTTGGAAGGGTAAATACTAAATTTCCCCTTGTAATACTTGAATAATATTTTTTCCAATTTAATTATATGTGAATAATATTTTGCCAATTTAATATTTTTTTCTTGCAAATTTTAATAATATTTAAATATTATTAAATTAGCAAAAGTATTGTTCTTTCTAATTAGTTGTATTAAATTATCAAAACTAATTCCAAACTATAGTTATTTTTTTATTTAATCAATTTTTATGTTTTTTAATATTTCAAGCTGGATTTTACTACTTACATAACAACATTATCCAAAACCAATTCCATTTTTCTTTTAATTCTCTCTTCCAGTGGGCCCCGCCAGGCGGATATAAAATCAACCCACGTTACGTCCACCACAGAAAATCCTACGGCCACACGAACGGCCACGCGCCAACATATTTAATATATATAGATCACGATAATAAAGACGTGATTTTGGCAATAAGAGGGCTGAATTTGGCTAGAGAGAGAGACTATGCGGTTATGCTGGATAATAAGTTAGGAGAGAGAGAGTGGGACGGTGGATATGTGCATAGTGGGCTGATGAAGTGTGCTGAGTGGGTGTTTGAGGAGGAGTGGGAGACTTTGAGGGACCTTTTGGGGACTCATAGGTAAATTCATTAATTCATTATTTTGGAATAATTAAATTTATTAATTGTTTTTTATGCATAGTTTGAGAGATTTTGGCGGTTCTATTTTTTTATTTCTTACTTTTTTATGCCTCTTAAGTTCATTTATACTATACCTCATATTTTATTCAATTTGATGACTTTAGTTCTCGAAAAAACTTTTTATATTTTTATTCAATTAATTAATTGTTTTGAAATTAGTTTGAATTAATAAAATGGTGCATTTATCCTGTGTATTCATTGTTTCTTGTACATAATTTGAGAAAATTTTAATTTTCCTATTTTGTATGCCTCCTCAACTCATCGAAAACCTCTTTTATTTTATCTAACGAAAATAATACTTAAAAGAAAACTTCTTTCTTTATTAAATTCATAAATCTAATTATTATATTTATATATTTTAAACAGTGATTATAGTTTGACGTTTACTGGGCACTCTCTGGGATCCGGCGTGGCGGCCTTCCTTGCGATCCTCGCTGTGCAAAACAAGGGCAAATTGGGAATTTCACACAGAGAGAGGATCCGTTGTTTCGCGATGGCCCCGCCTCGTTGCGTCTCTCTTAACTTGGCTGTCAGATACGCTGATGTCATCAATTCTGTCGTTCTTCAGGTCAAAAAAGAAAAAAATATATTTTTTATTGTTATTTTTTGTTTACCACCGCAATGCAGTTCGCTTACCACCTATCATGGTTATGATGACTTATATAATATATATTGATTATGTTTTTCTTCAGGTGAAAAAATATTTTATTTGTTTTTACTTATTGAGAATTCTTGTTTACCGCCGCAATGCAGTTCGTTTACCACCTGTATAAGTTATATATTAATTATTTTTTAATTAAAACAATGTATGTTTAGGATGATTTTTTGCCTAGGACAGCTACTTCATTGGAGGATTTGGTCAAATTCCTCTTTTGGTAATTTATTTTCATTCAATTTCTTTCTTCTTTTTCCAAATAAAATAATTATATTTTGAAAAATAATTAATTCATTTTTTATTGGTTTTATGTTGTGTAGTTTGCCGTGCATATTATGCTTGAGATGCATGATAGACACATGCATATCAGAAAATATAATGTTGAGAGATCCAAGAAGGCTTTACGCACCGGGCCGTTTGTATCATATTGTTGAGCGAAAACCTTTCGGGTCAAATTAATTAATTAATTAAATTTTTTTTTTTAACACTCATCTTAAATTTAATATTAAATATTAATAGCCTCTAGTATGTAATACTATATATAGAATTATAAATGTATATAGTTGTTATAAAGTGCATATAGTGTAAATTTTCATATATAGTTTCACATACTGTCATAGAGTATTTAGTGTATATAATAATTTATATACTTTATACAGTGTGTATATGCGTAATGTTATGTAGTTCGCATTACAAAGTAGAAAGAGTGTATATAGTGTTCTGTAACATATATAGTTTATTTAGCGTTCAATAGTATAGTATATATACAACACTAAATACTAAATACACTTTGTAAACACATGGTATTCAACTTCTCTGGAATTCTTCCTCCGAAATTACGTAGAATACAATAACGCAATTGTAATTGCAGATGTGGGAGAATTCCACCCGTTGTAAAGACAGCAGTGCCTGTTGACGGTCGGTTCGAAAGAATTGTACTGTCGTGCAATGCAACGTCAGACCACGCAATTATTTGGATCGAACGAGAAGCCCAAAGAGCCTTAGACGTAAGCAATTCTTTCATTTATACCATTAAAAAACCATATAATATGATAATGATAATATATTAATATTTGGAAAAACGTTTAGAAACCTCCCTATCTTTTTTGAATATTTTGAAAAAAAAAAAAAAAAAAATTTTTGAGATACTGCATTTTAGACTTAGTCCGTGTAAAGTAAATGAATTTCTTTTTACCCAACAAGAGTATTTTACTACAATATAGGAGATTTTTCGCATATTCAGAAAATATAGGGGGTTTCCTAAGAACTTACCTCAATATTTTAATAATCTTACTTTAACAATGTCAGTTAATGATAGAGAAGGAAAATGTAAGGGAAATACCACCAAGTCAAAGAATGGACAGAAAAACAACACAAATTGAAGAACATAGACTCGCGATACAAAGAATTTCTGATCTTTCCGTACCGGATTCAAATACCGTGTATAAATACGGTACATTTGACGATAATAATTCTGTATCTACAAGTAGTGAACAAAACCCTAGTTCTTCTACAAATTGGGATAATTGGATTTCTAGGGTTTTTGAAAGTGATGAATCAGGACAATTTGTACCGAGGAATTGAATTTTAGGATTAATTAATTAGAATTAGTGTAATTTTTAAATTTAGTGTATTATTTATTGTATATTTGTATGATTTAGGAATAATCAATATATTATTTAAATGGGGCCCACATGTTAATTGGCTCCATTTAACATTGACAAAGAGTGAGTGCCTTATTCTCAATTTCATTGGATTTAGTTACGTGCAAACCATATATATTAAATCATACAAACAACTATGGATGATTTAATATATCTTTTGCATTAAATTAATTAGATCATGTTCATGTTATCTCAAAAAAGAAATAATAATTAGATCATGGCAGCCATGATATGCCAACATCTCCTCTCAACCTCTTCATGAGATAAACCTTATAACAACTGCATAATTTGAACTTTGAAGATTGTATTAATACAATTATCAAAGATTTAAAAATTCACAAAAATGTCCCATAGTATATCTTTATCCACACATTTACAAAATATTACCAAACAAAACAAAAATAACAAACGGGTCCCACTTGGATCTCTTCAACGGCTATCAAACCAATATATTTCCTTTGCACAAGAAACATTTTAGGAGATTGCAATTCAAGTAATCAATAAGAAGACCGCTCATCAATCATTGTAAGCACAATTCCTTTTTTCTTTTCTTTCACATAATTGTCATCTTTCAAAAATTCTTAACTATTGATGTCTTCTATTTAGATACTTAATACAATATAAACAAAATAGCCATGGCAAGAATGATGAATAGTCCAATGAGGAGTGAAGACAATTCCGACGCTTATTCCTCCCATCCTTCACCATACAATTCCCCGTACAATTCCACGCGCTATTCCCGCACTCATTCCAACCTCTCGAATTATTCCCACGCCGAAGAATCTTACGATTCGACCCCTCTTAATCGCAAATTCGCGCCAAGGCCTCCTTCTTCTCCTATGCTTAATAGACTTAGCATGAAGAAACACACCGATGTCTATGTTGCTAGTAGCAAAACCGAAGATGAAGGTTTGTTGCAAATAACAAAATTTAAAATTTACATTTAAAGTGAAAATTTGAAATTTGAATTTTAAACAGAGTTGGAATTGATGAGAGAGAAATATTCAAAGCTTTTGCTTGGAGAAGATATGTCGGGCGGAGGTAAAGGCGTTTGTACCGCTGTCGCAATTTCAAACGCAATCACAAATCTTTACGGTAAAAATATTCTCTCATCTTATTATACTTCTATATACATTTATTTTTTATTTTCTTTGTTATGATTTTTTTCCTTTTTTGTAGCGACAATTTTTGGGACGTGTCACAAATTGGAGCCAATGAAGCCAGAGAAGAAAGCAATGTGGAGACGAGAGATGGACTGTTTTCTCTCGATTTGTGACTTCATTTTCGATCCGTCTCCTACTGAGTTGACTATGCCTGGTGGCTCCGCAAATGAGGTCATAAAATCAAATTAATTAAACATAATAATATATTTTGGAGGGAAAGATCATATTAATTTTGCTCCATTTGAAGAAAAAATAGTTTGAATTATGGTCCGTTGATGTATTTACTGGTATATAAAAGAGATATTTCTCATATTTTGTCAATAACATATTGCTCTCTCCTTGCTTCTGAAAATTTTCACAATTGGAGGAAATTTTTCTTTGGTTCCTAATATGTGAAAAATTCTATTAGTTATGCTATTTATTTTCTGTTTTTATTTAATTTAGGTAGTTGCAGCGAATCCTAGAACGGATATTATGATGAACCTCCCTGCCCTTGAGAAGCTAGAAAACATGCTCCTTGTAAGACCCATCAAAATATCATTAAACTAAAACACACAAATCACAAATTACAAAATTACTTTTTTTTATAGGAAATATTGGATAGTTTCCACTCGGCAGAATTTTCCTACGCAGACCAAAAGAAACAAAAATCTCTTTTATTAATTAAACAAACTAAAAAGACTCAACCACACTCTCATTATTATTCATCAAATGAAATCTCAACTCACAACTTACAATTCCTTCCTTGTACAATCTACTCAACCAACCAGCTTATTATACTATACTACAACATGCAACAAATACACGTATCATGATCAAACAAATGCATTTATCTCTTTCCACAGGAAATATTAGACAGTTTCCACTGCACGGAATTCTCCTACGCGGACCAAAAGAAGCAGCAATCATTCGACAGTGGCAACAAGTCGTTCCACCGGTCGGAAGACAAGTGGTGGCTGCCCGTGCCCTGCCTGCCCGAAAACGGGCTGCCCGACCGGGCCCGCAAAGAGCTCCAACAAAAGAGAGCGAGCGCGAATCAGATCCATAAGGCCGCCATGGCGATTAATAACGCCATTTTGGCGGAAATGGACGTGCCTGAATCGTATTTGACAACTCTACCTAAGGTATGGGAAAGTTTTCGAATTATGATTAAGGGTGTTTTTGTCATTTCACATTGTAAAGTTCTCCGTTTGGAGAGTGAGAATTACATGAATGCTAGGTAACGTGATAATAAAGCATGATGGCGTTATGATCAGGGTCTATAATGTGTATAGTTAATTAAAAAAGTTATATTTGCACGTTAGACTCTGTTATGCCGTCATCGTATTTTATTGTCATACCATTAATACTTTTATTTTAAAATTCTGAGAATGATTTTTAGTTTGTATAGAAAGTTGATTTCCTAATTGTACTGATCATTTTTTATATTTACTTTTTATAAAAATATTACTTTATTTTTATTTTAGAGTGGTAGAGCGAGTGTAGGAGACGTGATATACAAACACATGCAGACGCCGGAGCAATTCTCGGCGGATCACGTGCTCGAGTTCCTCAAAATCTCGTCAGAACACGAAGCCTTAGAAATCGCCGATAAAGTGGAAGCCGCTTTATACATTTGGAAGCGCAAAATCACCACTAGTCATTCCAAGTCCACTTGGGACATGAGCTTGGTAAGTTAATTAAATGTTTTGTGATATTACGTATAAAAATGAAAAACATTGATGATTTTGAATTCAAATTGTGATAGTTAATGGAGGATGGAGATAAAAATGTGGTTTTAGCTAGCCGGGCTCAGAGTTTGTTGTTGAGTCTGAAGCATAAGTATCCAAGTTTATCACAAACTACGCTTGATACTAGCAAGATTCAGTTAAATAAGGTGCTAAATTCTTTTGATTTTTATGATTCTCATGATTTTATTCAGTTATATTATGAAATTACTAGATTAATTGATTGAATTTTTTTGTAGGATGTGGGGCAAGCGATTTTGGAGAGTTACTCAAGAGTGCTTGAAAGTTTGGCGTATAACATTGTTTCATGGATTGAAGATGTTTTACAAGCAGATGATCAAGCGAGAAAAATATACTAATTAAAACCCAATTTCCATTTTCAAAATTCAATCCAGGGTTTCAAATTCCCTGATGTAAGCAAGATTGATTGATTCAAAGGATTTGTGGAGATTAAACTAACATAGGGATATTATTTTTTTGAATGCGAGCTTGAGAACATGGGGATATTATATGTCGGTATATTTGTAATTTGTATAATACCATGGACAAGTTTAATACCATTTTTTTCTTTTCCGAAATTTGAATTGTATATAATGGAAACTTGAGGTGAGGTATATTTTGGAACACAGTTTGTGCTCTGTTTATTGATTTTGTAAAGATAATTTTTTTGCTTGATACTTTATTTAAGATAATCTTTTGTTTGATACTTTATTTGCTCTCAGTTCATTTTTCCTTTTCATTAGGATTTATTAATTTGAATAATTAAATTAAATATTTGGGTTACATTTTCAAATCATGAATTTTCCCATGCAGATTGGAGCAACAGTGTTCCTGCACGCGTCCATCTTCATCGTCCACGTGTAACACAACTAGAGCCCCCTTCATGCAAACATATAACAATATGAACATGGTCCATGATTGAACTCAATATGAAACCTCTAATTCTAAACTGGGACCCAGTTTAAATTTCATTACGGTGTATAATGTACGGTATAGACAAAGTGATTATATTTGCAGATGGAATTACGAGATTACCATTTTGTCATCATCATCCTCTGTTTTAATCTTCAAATAGACCTCTGTTCTGAAAGAGGAGTGGTAAAATTAATTTCTGAATATTGCATCTTGATTCAAGCAGTGTCTCTCTCTGTTTTTGCTCAATCTCTCTAAGATGGTAAGATTGGCGCATGTTATCAAAGTGATTCTCACCCTGCTAACGTGCACCAGCGGTGCGCTCAGCCGTCTGACAGTGGGCCCAAGTATTCTCGAGGTGACGGCTCCGAACCGACTTGAGAACGAGTTCCAATCCTTTATAACAAGGTATTGATAGTTGATTGTTTCAATAATTTAACAGAAGAATTTATCAAAAAGAAGCATTTTAATAGCAAAAATATATTATTATTGAATCTAAAAAAACTTATGTACTAATATTTGCTTCTAGAGGTTTAAATTTTAATCGATAGGCATCAAAATTCCTCTTTAACAATAAATCAAGTTTGACTTAGTGTTGTACTGAACATTATTGACACCTTGGCAAACCATAATTTCCGTCAATTTATCAAGTGCAGTTTTGAATGATAAATTCAATCTATGGTCACACTAAAAATTGGATAAAAAAGAATTGTTCCCTGTATTAAATTTTTGGCAATTTAATTATATATGATAGGTATGGAAAACAATATGCGCACCCAGATGAGTACAAACACCGTCTCCGCATATTTGCACGCAACGTAGCTCGTGCTGCAGAGCATCAGATGTTGGACCCGAGTGCGAAGCACGGAATCACGCCTTTCTCTGACCTAACTGAGGATGAGTTTGAATCTCAATTTTTGGGCCTCAAACCAGGCAAAGATAGTATGAGACGGTTTGGTGAGAAATTTCCGATGGCATCAAGACGAGAAGTGGAGAGATTGCCAGAGAGCTTTGATTGGAGAGAGAAAGGAGCGGTTACCGAGGTCAAAATGCAGGTTGGTTTCTTATTTCGTCTAGAAATAAATGGACCTTAATGTGGCAAATGGGTTGGTTCAGTTAGGTTCTCAACATGTGAAATTAATTAATTCTCATATAATTGATTTAGAATTTCGGTCCAACCAATCTTGGCTTAGGTTGATTCTTGAGAAGCCATGATAGGTGTACATGAGGTTTCGGGTTAGATGGGTTTTAGGTTGGATGAAATTGGATTTGAATATGGTCATGATTTTAGGTCACTATTTGTAGTTCTTAAATATTTATTGAAGTACAAAAAAATCCGAACATGTCTATATATTGATTACTATGTTGTATGTAGGGGGTATGCGGATCTTGTTGGGCATTTAGCACGACCGGAGCCATAGAAGGCTCTAATTTCATAGCAACTGGCAAACTCTTGAATCTCAGCGAACAACAACTCATCGATTGTGATCATGAGGTCAGCTCTCCATCGACACACAATTCAAATATATATCTAAATATATCAATGTTTTAACTTCAAATTAACCAGAATATTTCCCTTTAATAAAGTGCGATGCAATCGAGAAGACGGAGTGTGATAATGGCTGCGGCGGAGGTTTAATGACAAATGCGTACAAATACTTGATAAAAGCGGGGGGTTTAATGGAAGAGGAACAATACCCTTATGCCGGGAAGCAAGGCCAGTGCAAGTTTGACAAAGACAAAATTGCGGTTAAGGTTTCGAATTTCACGAATATACCCCTTGACGAAGATCAAATCATGGGCGCTCTAGTACACCATGGCCCTCTCGCAGGTAATAATAAAAGAAAAATATGACTATTGTACCCCAAATGCTTAAATTAAAGTTCAAATCTCTATTATATTTTTTGGATGAGATTAATAAATTAATAATCTCTTTTAAAGTTACTTATATCATACTATTTTGTTCATGCAGTTGGATTGAATGCGGTTTTCATGCAAACATACATAGGAGGCGTATCATGCCCAATTATTTGCCCTAAAAAGTTGTTAAACCATGGAGTGTTATTGGTCGGATACGGTTCGCACGGTTTCTCAATTTTAAGGCTTGGATACAAACCGTATTGGCTCATCAAGAACTCTTGGGGTGCAAAATGGGGTGAGAATGGATATTACAAGTTGTGTAGGGGTCATAATATATGTGGCATTGACAGTATGGTCTCTGCTGTGGCTGCTACTGCATTGGATTAAGGCTGTTTAATGAATTATGTTTTTTTTAATTAAATTTAGGGTTTATGGCATGTAATTTTAATATAAAGTAGTTAGGGTTTTAAAGTTTGTGTTGAATGTACTGAAGAATCATATTAAGAAGAATGAAACTAGTAAGTTTTTAATTGCTTGTCTGCAACGTTTTAATTTTCATTTGAAGTTTGGAAAATGTGATTCCATTATGAAAACATTCATGTAATTTGTGATTATAAATCGGTGACAGTTATATTTCCAAGTTAATTATCAACAAACAACTCTAAGAAAAATATTTCAAAAAGAATGATAATTATTGATTGAACTAACTAATAATGTCTAGTTTGGTCTATAAACCATTAAACCTCTTTTGAATGGATAATTTGATAGGTATTATGTCCTACTCCCAACAGTCTTTCATGTACCAATTACAAGAGTGCAAGTTTTTTCTTCAATTATGTCGCCATGATTGAATTTGGCTACTCGCTTTTAGAATACTTGTATTGTATCCGTCAAGTACAGAACTGGTACAAGGTACACTGGATTTAAAATAAGGCATATGTTCTATATGAGCCTTCAACTTAGAAAAAGGGAAAGACCCTGCTATTCTTCCAATTTGTGTAGAATGGAAGGGACTTTCTCATTTTTGATAATGTAAGGTCTCTTTCATAATTGGCATAATGCAGGGGATGTGTTGCAAAAGTCCAAAAAAAATCATGATTCATGAAATTAACTCCTGATTCCATTGTGACACCTCTCTTCGTACAGTAACAAATTACTTTCATATAACAAAATATTACATTTTTAACTCTTTTACATTTGTAATTTCCTTCTAATTTAATTTCTCTCCACTTCCTTCTGAAGCAAGAGAATAAATCACCCTAACCCAACATATGACACAAATTCACACCTTAATTTTAACACAATTTTTTCAAAACAAAAAAGAAAACTAACATTAAACCAAACGCCTCTACCACCAACAAGACAATGCAGCAGGGCAGCACAACAATGGCAAAATCATAAATACCACCAACTCCAAAGCCTTAACATTCAGGAGTGAGAGAACGGTCCCTACTATAATCTTGACAATAATAATAAACCATATGGTTGGATTGGGCCCATCGCATCGCCGCATATTGTTGCGAGCTCAATCCGGATCCAGACGGTGAGGCTGGCACAGGCCGACAACCAGATGGCGAAAAAGCGGTACAGCCTGATATACCGAAACGAGTGTAATGGGCTACAAACGGTTGGTACTTGTAATCTGCCTTGTATCGACCGCCATCTGTGGCCCATGCAGATGCGTCCCAAATCGACCCGTATACCCACATGGGTCGGTTCGGGAATGTTGATTCGATTTTTCTTTGGTATTGTCTAATCGGTATGTCGTCAACAAAAAATCTGCATGAAAATATATGTTATGTGTGTTGATTAGACAGAATAGTTATATTGGACTTGTATGTTATTATGTGCCAGAATATATAGTTATATTGGACTTGTATGTTGCTATGTGCCAGAATATTTAGGATTAATTTTTACTATTTATGTATTTTTGTAATGATATTATATATCTCTAGTACAGGAATCTTGTACGTTTATTCCATACCTACCCTATACGGTGAGAGAAGAAATTTTATTTATTCAAATGTGTACTGTTTTTGATAAGTAGATACTTGTGGGTCCATGGCTTTTATTACAAAATCTTGATTATTATATTACTCATTAGTATATTCATCTAAGATTATATCATAAGAGAAAATTATAAATAGGAAAAATAGAACATACATGATTTCATCAGGATTCCACAAGATGGCATAGTGATGAAAATCAGCTGTTGGATCAAACCAAAGATGGAATCTCATCTCTCTTCCAATGATTCTCCCATCTCCACTGCCTCTCACATACACATTTGTTTGTAAAGTATACGGCTCCCCCGGAATCGTCCCCAGAAACTCGATGTCCACCTCATCGTGATTGCCTGGATGCGCCTCATTGTTTGACAGCTGTAATTAATGTTTTCACCCAAGTCAGAAAGGAAATAATAATAATACAATGAATTGTGGAAATTATTCAGCTGCGTGCATAACAATTATATATTACTAGAATATGCTAGATATAGAGCATTGACTTATGTTGTTAGAATGACCTACTAACTATCAATATAACTTGGATTAATCAATTTTGGGCAATTGATTAATAATTGTATTCTTTCAGTTAATATGGCATTGTTCAGTATAACATTTGGACTGTGAAGTAAGAAAGATAAGAATTTTATCTTACATATATATTAGTGTTAACACCAGCAGTATACCCAGCTTGCAGCTTGATTGAAGCACCAAAATATCCATTTCTATATGGCCTCTTAGATTTAAATCCACTCCCTACATTAAGTGTTGGTACCATAAAGCCAAAAGTTATATAAAAGGACAATAAAAATGCACGAATAATTGTAATGATCTCGAGAATATTTTCTATATCAATTGCATAACTAACACATTCGCTATATCTATTTTATCTTCTTTTGAAAAAAAAAAAAAAATCAAAACGATCGAGAAATACAAAGCCGTCAAATTACCTGATGTCGAGTCGAGCCAGACAGTCAGAGACTTCTGATCTGGAGAGACAGTCTGGTGTTGCGGGCCCCACAAAGTATTATACTCTCGATAAAACCCTAATTCCCTTACTCTTGAGCTAGGGTAGTACCCTGGAGAAGGCTGTGCATTTGCTGAAAATTGTAGCATTACAAAGAAAACAAATGAAATAAGATAACCCATTTATGAGTGTGTTGTGTGTGTGAGGGTTGTGTGTGTTGATGGTAGTGTAAGCATGTGATATGCATATATAGGGATACTTATGGTCCCTTGTGGTTACTATTGGATCGGGTAATGTTCAATTTTTTATCGAACCCGAAAGAAGTATATTGACATGATTATTAACGGGTCATATAAATTAGATTGAGAATTGATTTTGCTGATTAATAGGTTGGTTAGGTTTAATTAACATCACTCATGCATTTAATCATAATAAAGACATAAATGAAAAGTTATGTGATGTTTTAGAAACAAGATTTGAGAAACTAGGTGTATAATTAAATATTAGCAAACCCTAGTAGTGGCCCCAAAACAGAAGAAGGGATTTAAGCCACAAATAGAGGAGGCAAGTGATAACAGGAAATGCTAATAAAATAAGTGATAATACGAAATATTTGGTGAAATTGGACAAGGATAGTAGGACCAATTAAGACTCAAATTGAGAAAAAAATAAAGGAAAACCAAACAACTCAGATCCAATGAGAGAATTGAATAATCAGGAAAGAATACCTATGCATGTGTTCTTCACTAGTTTTCAGTATATGGTTTCTAGATTTTTACTCATGAATGTTTCGTTTGACTTGAGAAAGAAAAAAAAAACATGTCACTTGTAAGAATTGAAAATTTAAATTGTAAAAAATGTGAAACTAAAGTTGAGTACTACAGATTTATCTAATGTAGTTCAAAAGTGTCAGTGGTTTGAACGGTTGAAGGAAGTTAGAAACAGTCCAAATGACTGCATATGTACTGCTTTGAGCCACAAAAAAGGCAACTAAATGTTAAAACAAGGACATGATAAAAGCCTTCAGCTAGTGACTCCTCCAAATGTAAATACATGTAAATGAAGATATCGATGAGAGGTGGCAAAATCTGACTTAACCAAAAGAACATTTCTAACATGAAAAATTCGAAGAAGATACTTAAAAAGTAAAAAAAAATTGAGAAGTCAACAGTGAAATCTGAATGACCTCAAACTCAAATTATCCAAAACCAATTAAATCATAACCAAAATAACACAAAACACAAATCGGTCTATGCTAAATGAGGAATCCGAATGACTTGTTCCAAACCCGAAAATAATTCGAGATTCAATTAACTTATAACTGAACCGAAAAATATTGACGTGAAATCTTTTGAGAAGTCAATGGCTTTCAGCCCGAATGAACTGAAATCCGAAATAATCTAAAATTAACCCGATTTTGTCTTAATCATGATACCTACATCACCTCGTCATTTCGTACAACATTATTAACATTAAATATTGATTCAAATGATCTGAAATATCGATTCATATGAAATGATCCACAAACTAACCTAATCGACTCTTAATTACAACTCAATTGATATGATCCACGAACCAACCTAATTGACTAATTAGAATTACAACTCAGTTAATCTGAGACATGAAATTACTTTAATCAGGAATGATACGAATGACTCATCAATTTATCACCAAAGATATACTTGATATTAGCATTTATGGTTAATTAGGGGCGAAATATAACATTTTTTTAAATTACATGAAAGGGGCGAGATATAACATTTCTCTTAATAAAATTTATAAAAGAAGTATAAATGAAATTGGGGAGGTGTGGGCCAAAGATAGATTTGGCATTTTTAATTATTAGGCAAGGAGAGCAAAATAAGTCCAAGGAAAGAATATTTAAACGAAAATTTGATTGTATGCTCTTTCTCTTCATGAAACACTGTAGCGTGCTACAAGTACCACCAACCATTTCCATCAATCCTTCCATTTAATTTTTTTATTTAATATATATACTCATCTATTTAATGTATGTTCCTTTGAGAAAAAATTATTTGCATTTTATATTTTTCATATATTCGAAACACATTTTCAATTTATTAGAAGTGAGATTAAGTACTAATAAAAGTGTCAACAGTCACAATTTCTATACATATCCAATAAATAATAAGATCCAAGTTTAAGAAACCAAATAATAATAATAATTATTAGTTACTGTTTTTGATTAAATTATTATTATTATGTACAGTTTGGCAACGGTTTTTTTTACATTAATTAGAAAATGATGATCATTGATTTGATGCCCTAACTACTACAATAAGAGAACTATTTATTTTGTTGACAGTTCTGTTCACAACTTCTAAACTTATTTTTTATTATTATTATTATTATTATTATTATTATTATTATAATAATAATAATAATAATAATAATAATAATAATAATAATAATAATAATAATAATAATAATGAGCTAGCCCAATAATTATATCTTCTTAACCAATTCAGCTATCTAAATTGTAATTGATTTGTGTTCTTAGCTTCCTTTCATATATAAGATTAGAAAAGGGAAAAAGAAGGAGAATAGAAATAATTTTATAGGTTTTGTAAAACTTTGAAATTTATAAAAAACTTTTGGATGGGCCCTCTCCAATTTTACTCAAAAAAAAATCTTACATTATTTTATGTTTTACCTTCAGTTTCCTCTCTAGCTATCACAAAGAGAATTATACTTACTAGTCAATTATTATTTTGTTGATCATCTGTCAACAACATTTCAGATATAAAATATCAAAATATGGAGAAAAAGTTGCCGTCTGTATAAATTCATAGATTTTATCAGTATAGAGTATGCATAATTAACTGGAATATTATGAGGCGTGTATGAAACTTGTGTTATCTTTAGCTTTGGATTTTGGTTGTTGTATTGATTTTAAAAAAGGTAGCAATTATAATGCCCTGACCTGACATGCATGCATGAATAATTTGTATGCCCATGCCAACGTGTAAACATGCATCCCTCTTTCAGCCGTCTCTCTCGTTTAATCTCTTCACTTTCACTATCTCATGCAACATTACACAAAAAAAAACATAATAATGACTAATTTCATTTTCATTGTTTGATTATAATCATTTTCCCATCCATATATTCCTCTTCAATCTTCATATATACCTTTACTCTACATTATTTTATACAACAAAAAATACAATTATTGAGAGATTTTTTGCTGTATATATACCCTAATTAATTGCAAAAAAACTAAATTTGTCTTAGTGCATGCTTTTTTAAAGCTCTGCCATATCACACCATATATACTTTTTTTTTTTTTATTAATTATGCATGATAAATCTATATATGTATCATGCAGAACCAAAGTTATAAATTTGGAAGAACGGTACACATTTGAGCTAATTTAATGTAGGTGTTAGGAAGGGCATATAGGCTTAAAAAGCCAAAGAAAGTTTGAATGGCTTTATTAGGTTTAAAAGCAACATCTTAACGGCAATGTGGCTATCATTTTCCTTGACAATGATTTTTATTATACAGTTATACTCAACCCAACACCATGTGACTCGTTTTTGGATTCATTCCTTTGTGCCTTTTGTGCGTGTGACTTTTGAAGAGAGTAAATTAAATTTGAGTCTAAATTTGAGAAATTGGGTCCTTAGTTTCTGTTAATTATGACCAGGATGTATAATGCATTATTCTTAATGAGAATGTGAGAGTTTAAATCCATTTTATGTTTTTGAATGGAAATTACTCATGTGGTTAAACATTTAATTGGTATTAATAAAAACAAGAAAAAATTTAATTCGATTCATATCTGAAGTATTTGTTGCAGGGTAGACATGAAATGATTCAAACATTAAATTCTTAGTCTGTGGCCCATGCAACTTAAAAAAGCAGAGGAGGCTCAAGCTGATTTTCTAAGATAGACGACCAAATAATGTAACTAGTACATATTTCCGACTATAATAAATCATATAATATTTTATTTCATTAAGTACATTTTTTTTAAATATTTTTTGGCTTCTTTTGCCGACAATGCTACTCTACTACTTAAATTCAAATGATTAACAAATATAAAATTTTAAAATATTAAAAGAAACTAAATAAAATATTTCTAAAAAGAGATTATAAATCACTCCACGTTGTCCACAAATATACATATATATTTATGTTGTTCTGTTTTTTTTGGATATAATATTGCATGACGCTTAGTCACATAATCTGTCCAACATTTTCTTTTCTCCTGCTAATATATATATTTTTCAGAAAACATATAAATATAAAACATTGAAAAAAATAAATATTTAATTAATGTTACAATATCACCCCCCAACTAATGTTGAGCTCTAAATAGCTTAGCACTATAGAGCTAAGTGCCTGTTCGGCATGGACAAAATAGGGATGGAATAGAGCGGTTTCACGGAATAAAGTGGAATAAAGAATTTTATTCCGTCGAACATGAACAGAATAACATGGACTAAATTGGATTAAAGGATGGAAAAAAAACTATTCCTTGTTAGAGATGGAATAGAGCGGTTAGAGTGGAATAATCCACTTCTTTCTCTCTATTTGTTTTTTCAATAAAAATATTAATTTATTTTACTAATTCCACTATTTCATACGTTGCCCGAACAAGTACTTAATTAAAAGCAAACAAAGATTAGTCTCACCTTAAGCTACTTGAATAAAAATAAGTTATTTAAATAGCAAATGATTCTACTATAACTACATTTAGTAATTTTAAGTCAATTGTGGGCCTCAGAATTTGCAACTAGTTGGGCTCTAACAAATAATATAAAATTAACTTGTGAATAAATTATTTGATTGCCTTTAATAGCAATCTCATAAGTCCACAAAGTATCTAAGTTGTCTGTACAATAATAATTATACCGTACAGAGTAAGTATGTATTCGCTTAGGCGCAACATCTAAATCTATATAATTGATATGGGCCATGGCCCATCTATATTATATATCATAATTTTCAAAACATTCCCATCTTTTCTCATTTTTTTAATAAATTCTCATCTATTAGAATTTAGAGTTCACACTAAAACCAAAATATCTACAGAAAGAAGAGTTACAATTTATCAATTAGTTTTTAGAGATAAAGAATCTAAAGTATAACTTTAAAAAATATATTACATTTCAAAAAAAAAAAAAAAAACTTTAACATATATTATATAATCAAATTGATTAAATTCTTCATTTTCTAAAGAGAAATATTAAAAAAAACTTATCATTATATTTTTTAATTATTTTCTTCATTATCCTTCATTATTGAACCATCCGAACAGTCAATATGTCTGAAAAAACTCCATAATTGCCATGCCCCATCTTGCTTATATTTAATATTTATACAGAAAATATAAAACTTGGATATGCTTGTATTAAATACATACTAAATACTAATCATCCAACCTTTTTTGCCAAAACAAAAGTAATATAAAAAAAATATATATATTTGAATATCATCTTAGATCCTTTAACTATTTGAAAATAATGTATTCACAGGTAAAAGGCAAAAAAAAAAAAAAAGAGGAAAAAAATATTGGTTTATTGTTTAAAAGGTAGACCAGGTACATGCAAGCATTTCTAAGCGCCCATCGAATTTGCTCCCAGGAAAAAAGAGGAGATAAAAATTTGTAAGAATTTCTTCTCTCTTCTCTCTCTGAAGTCTAAACAAAGAAAAGAAAAGACCAATTACTTGTAAGAATTTATTCTGCATTTTTTTTAATATTTAGCAAAAGTTGTAGGGTTTTTTTTGTGTTGCAGTGGGAATATTGTGAATGAATCTCTGTTATTTGTTTGTGTATAATGAGATCTTAATTGGAATTATTCCAGCTAATACCAGCTATAAAATTGGATTAAACTGAATTATGACGACCATTCAGGACTTTTTCCTTCGATTTTGCATTCTAAATTTGTATTATTTTGCAAAGCAGTTGAGGGTTTTGTTAGTTTTAAGTTATTCCAGCTAAACGTGAATGGAATTATCTGTAATTAGGTTGGAACTGTAATTCCAGTTTTTGTTGGGTTTTCCAAATGAAATTTTAGAGCATATTCTTAATGCAAATCTTCAATTTCTGAAATTAAAAACGAAATTAACTTATAATTAATTGGATTTCAGAAGGAAATGAGGTAGTGGTTGAAAAAAATGGAGAATAAAGTTAATATCTCTCCCTCACTCGATTCAAGCAAGGTTGAACTAGAAAATGGAAATGATTCTACATTTGTTAATCAAGGTTAGTTTCCTAATAATAATTTAATCTCTAATTTATTTCATTCTGAACCAATTGAGGGTTAATTGATGGACTGAACCTTAATTCAGGTACAATTGCACAATTGAAGCTTAATTGAGATTCAATTGATGCTAATTCGATCTTATTCGCATTTCCCTCTTTTGCTTCATTGGTTTATCAAATTATAAATATTTATACATCTTTAAATCAAGTGTAATTTTAATTTTTTTTTTTTTTTTTTTTTGGGGTTTTTTAGCTGCGATTGGTTGGCATGAAATGAGAAAGAAATGGATTGGAGATCAATCAAATAAACCCAAAAAAGCTCCAAAAGATCCCATTATAAGGTTAATTTATTTATTAAAAAGTATTTTTATGTTTTTAAATAATGAAAATATTATTAATTAATATATGAAATATTTTAAATTACAGTTGGTGCATGAGTTATGAGGATCTCCTTTCAACCAATGAAAATTTTTCACAGCCAATTCCTTTATCTGTAAGATTTTCCTTTCTAAGGATAAATTTGATATTTTGAGTTTTTAAAAGAGTATATTTCAAATTTCCCCTTAATAATAAATTTAACTTTTGGTTGTGAATTGTGATTTTACAGGAAATGGTGGATTTCTTGGTTGATATATGGTACGAAGAAGGATTATTCGATTAGCCCCCTATACTTTTAAATTTATGCAATTTAATCCTCTTTGGAGCTAAGCAACAAGGGTGTTTCACTAATTTTAACATTTAGTCAGGGAGATTTTTTGCAAAATTCTTTTACATATGGATATGTAGCAATCGTTTATTGTAACTAATTAAGTATGATTGTATTGTTTCTTCATCAATTTGATCATATTTAAATGATATTTTCAGAAACTAAATGTAATCTATAAATAAATTAGATATCGTTAGTGATCTGTTTTTACTTTTTATGAAATGTTACCTAAAAAATCAGTCGTATAATTCTACTATATATAATTCATAATTTACAACATATATTATAATATAAAAATTGATTAGATATTGTTAGTGATCTGTTTTTATGACATGTTATGTTACCCAAAAAATCAGTCATATAATTTATTCCGCTATACATAATTTATAATTCACTATATGTAATTTATAATATAAAACAAGTATTGGGATATATCATATATGCAATACTAGTCTGTATGTATTTCTAATATTGAAGCAAGGAATAATATATGGGCTTAGTTCGTTTATTAGAAAAAATAAATTCATTTTTGACCCGTTGAAATATAAATATAAATTCATTTTGGACAGCTGAAATATACTCGGCCTTATATAAACCTGGTCCACAGGCCAAATCATGGACCATACTTAATCAAAGCCTTGAAATCCAATTCATTTCCCAAGTCTCCGATTTACGCGATAAAGAAAAAATCGAAGGAAGAAGAATAATCAGAAGGTTCCTTAATGGAGAAAGTGAAGAACTTGCTCAAGCCCAAGCCGAGTCCGACGGAGCAGTGCCGCGACTGGCAGCGACGCCTTCGCCAGGAGTGCCGCGTGCTTGATCGCCAGATCCGAGGTGAGGTGGAGTTTGATTCTCTTTTTGGGATTTGTTTGAGATTTTTCTGGTTTTTTTCCACCAAATTGGAGGTCCTGATTGAGAATCGTCGAATTAAACTAAGATCAAGCAGCAATTAGCTTGGCAAGACATGAAATCATGCTGAAGAATTGTAATTAGAAAGTAAAGTTGGATGCTTATATATGCAAATTTCAAAATATTCGAAAAGAAATTTAACTAAATTATCATAATTATTTGGAAATGCGAGGTTAGATGTGCAAAGAGAGGAGAAAAACGTGCAGAAAGCAATCAGAGAAGCTGTCAAGAGAAACGACATGGGCTCTGCTAAGGTAAAGTCTCATACGCCCTTCCAAAATTAGAATTTGCAAGCGTACCTCATATAATTACAATACGAATGCAAATTATGAGCTTTTCAAGGGCTAATTTCTGAATAATTTCAGTCTTTGGCGAAAGAAATAGTCATGTCAAGAAAAGCTGTGAATCGCCTCTATGAAAACAAGGCCCAATTAAACTCCGTCTCAATGCATCTCGGCGAGCTTGTCGGTACGCTTAAAAGTTCTATCATCATTATTCATCATTTTTTCTTAAGTTTGTAATTTTAATATTTTGTGGGGGTTGAAATGCAAAAGCGACGGCAAGGACGATGGGACATTTGCAAAAGAGCTCGGAAGTAATGAAGCTGGTGAATAATTTAATGAAGGCTCCTGAGGTGGCCGCCACCATGATGGAATTCTCCAAGGAAATGACCAAAGTACCCCTCTTTGTCAATCTCTCTTTTATCTTACTTTCTTTCTAGAATATAAAAAAAACCCTAATTAGAATAAATTAGGGAGAATTATTTGTATCGTTAATGCAAATACTCCTTAATTTTTCGAAAACAAAGGCGAAATAACCCTTTTTCTCAAATATTATTGTCTTTTATTTATTTATTTGGAAAATAAGATTATTCAATATACCTTAAATAAAAATTATTATTTTCCTTTAGTGAATCAACTAAATTATTATTTATTTATTTATTATCCAAAAAAATAAACAAACAAAAGACAAAAATAACATTTGAGAAAAAAGCGGGTACTCATAATACAAAGATTTCTTCCTAATTTACTCATTCATTCATCTCCTTTATTTATTCATTTATTTAATTTCTATTATTTTAAAGGCGGGTGTGATAGAGGAGATGATGAGCGAATCATTGGACAGCGCGCTGGACACGGAGGACATGGAGGAGGAAACAGAACTCGAGGTCGAAAAGGTCTTAGAAGAACTCGCTACGCAGACGGCCGCACAGCTGCCTGACGCCGTCAGAAGGGAGAAAGTCAAGCAGCAACAGGCTGCTGCCTCCTCCAGCCGACTTTCTGACGAGGTTGTTGATTAGTTAATTAATAATTGCAAATTAATAGGGAAAATTGCAAAAGAAAAAAGGGAAAATTGCAAAAGAGAAAAGGGAAAATTGCAAAAGAGAAAAGGGAAAATTGCAAAAATGCCTCTTTTTTCTATTTTTGTATAGTAATTAATAGGGAAAATTGGGAAAAAAGATATGTTCTTAGATAATTCAAGAAATATATGTTCATAATTAATTGGGAAAAAAGGTGCTTTCTTCTTTGATAGTTTAAGAAATAGGGTTTGTTGGAAAGTTTATGTTGTAATGGAGGAGTTTTGTTTTGTGATTTGGGAATGATGAAGGGGCTTTTTTGTGAATTTTGGAAATTGATGTTTTACTTTGGAGATTTTGATGTTTTTTGATGTTGATTTTTGTGGTGCAGGAAGAAGCGACTCTTGAGGGGATGGAGCGATGAAATTAATGTTTGAATGGAAAAGAATAATGGTGATTTTATGTTGAAATAATTATCTAACTCGTGAGGAAAAAAGATGAGGGAATTTGGTTGGCTGGCAAGAGTGATTTTATTGAGTGCAAATTCTGATATTTATTAATATTTAGATGAATATGAATGTATTTGTAATTTGAATCTGTTTATGAGTTTCTAGCTGTGATTTTGTATACTACTTACAAGAGATGATTTATATGATTTAAATGCTTTGCTTAGAAAATGAAGCATCTCAAAATAAAAAAATAATAATTCTAGTAATATTAATAATGGTTGTTAATCGATATTAGCTACAACAACAATAAGTATTTTATATTCTCAACCTCCTAAATCCTTTTGGGCACACAAACCCACCTTTACACAAAACCACACCACACAAAATAACCATTACAAATTAATCATTACATGCTTAATTTTTACACAAAAGGAGGTTGGGTATTTTATATTTCAGCACAAAAAATGAAGAAAAAGTGAAAATTCAAATACTAGCAACAGAAGATAAAACGAAAAGGAAAAATATTAAATGCTATTTCTCAAAATTTTACAAAGGCAATAATATTCATAATATTAACATAAGACCTAAGTAGCGCTCCGGCAGAGCGGGCAGGAGCCGTGTTTTGTGAGCCAAATATCTATACATGGAACGTGAAATGCGTGCTCACATTTTGGCAAGATTCGAACTATTAATCCGACTCTGAAATCCTACAAAATAAAAAAAATAATAAATGAATATTTATTTAAGAGGGCATGAGTACTTAAAAGTTTAAAGTGACACATATTTTTGTTGGTACCAGAGTTTGGATTAGACAATAATTGAGGGGTCAAAAATCAAAATTAATTGGAGGAACTATATGATAATAGTGATCAAGTACATATAATAAGGATGATTTATTTTATATGACGAAAATTCGAACATTTTTATAGCATGTTTAGAAATATTTTATAATTTTCCTATATTTGATACTCCATATTATCATACCTGAAGGCAAACAGAACAACATGAATTATCGCCTGTCATCTCGGCAAATTTTTCTTCGGTAATTTTTGCCTTTGGAATATTTTCAAGGGCTTCTTTTGACATGCCTCTAATACTTCCAGTCTCAAAAACATCAATGTTTTCCATGATAGATTGGCTTGTGAGGTTTATCTGTAATTCATAAAAATATGGGTTAATTTGTAAAATATACAATTTTTTTTTTGCTTGAAAAAATATACAAGCTATCATTATTTGAAAAGAGTATATTTTACAAGTTATCAAATAGACAAATACTTTTGACTTGAGCTAAAATGGAATTCCAACATAACACACAAGAACCCAAAAAAGGGGATATTTTGATGTTTAGAAGGTATACTATACATGAAATTAACTACCCAAAAAATGAGAAAGTACATGTGACTTCGTATAACTTGAATTTTAAAATTTAAAATTTAAAATTTGAAAATGGAGTTACCTGACTCAGCACTGCGTTGTGGACGGCTGGGTAGACTTTCTCCCAAACTATCCTTCCATTCCAAAGACTTAATATAATATCCATCTATGTTAAAAATGACAAATCATCTATCATTATCATTGCATTACATGATTAAATTTAATATGGAAAATTAAAGTTTGTTATCCCTTTCTAATGTCATCATGTAACATAAGAAAAAGATTGATGAATTGTTCTTTCACTTACCAAATACATGTCTTTTTAATTTCAATTTCATCATGGAGTTGTTGGAACACTAAAGGAATTCAAACTTTATGAAACGATCTCGGTGCGGCAAAATATGTTCCTATTTTTTTTATAATGGCATAAGCAACATTTGAACACTTTTCAAAACAATAAATCCGTTGTTCTGGAGTATCTTTAAACTTATTGTTATTCTTCTATTTTATTATTAATATAATATTTACTTTTGAGCGTGGGATCGCCACTTAAGCTTCCATTTAAAAAACATCTGAAGGGTTCTGAAAAATATCTACTTATTATCTAAATTTGATATTGGCAAATTCTACACAAAACACTTCTGGAGACTATCTCCACCGTATGAAAGAAAATATTATTTTCAATAAACTTTTAATCAAAAGTATATCTCCCAAAAAAATATTTATAGAACCCAATGATGAAACCAAAAATAAATTCAATTCACAATAACCAACATAAAATTTCAAAGAAAATTAAGATGCATGTTATGTTATGTATGTTCAGTTTGTAAATCACATGATAAAAAGATTCAACTATAAGAATCTTACCACAAAGAAAAAACCTTCTTTAAATGGTTTTCCAGAGCTCCACATGTCAAGAGATGCTTCGACGGCCTCAATACAGAAAACAGCACCAGTGATTGCACCGATGGCCGCGCCACGGAACATCCCGCTCTCTGTGGCCAAACCCATCAAGAAACCAATCACAACTCCCACAATTGATCCAACTATTAAGAAAAAAAGCAAAAAAATAAACAATAACAAAATATTATAAAAATGATGTCCAAAGATATGAAATATGTTGTTCAAGCATAATATTTTTTAGCCAATATAAATGCTTTTGACACAATAATGAAATATTTTGTACAAATATAGAATATATTTTCAACTAAGGGTTAAAATATAATTTTTCAGAGATGAGTCTCTTGGTGACATGACTATAATTTTGATAGAAAATAAAAAGATATTAAATTTGTCATAAACCAGAAAATTGTGTTAACTAGGAAGTATTTCAACTCTGAACGGATCAATTCTAAAAAAGTAAAGTAGAAAATTATAATTTCATTTTTGAAATGCCGTGTGCTGCATCACTGAGATAACAAATTGATGTTTGACATACAAAATTGAATTTTTCATAAAACCCCCTCCAAGTTTTGTAATATCCTCCATTTGCACCTCAAAATTAATTCAGTTCCGTTCAGAAAGTAAAGTAAAATAAAAGAAAAACTTAGGACATAACATAATTAACAATAACATAATGCAAATTGGATCTAATGTTTATGTTCAGAATTGTGATGTGTGTTCTACTGTAAGAAACGAATTCAAATCAAATTATCATGCGGAAAAATATATCACAAGTTTGCATTTCATTAAAAGGGCATGAAATGATGAAGGAGAAAATAGAAGAAAAAAATTGAGGGAATGAAAACGGACCAAGAGCAACAGCACAGGTAAGCACTCCGAAGAGAACCCTTCTAACTATCTCCAACATGATTATTCAACACCTTTATTTTTCTCAAATATATCCACTGTGTGTGTGTGTGTGTTGAAGAGAGATTCTGCTGAAGAATTTAAAATGTAGGGAGATACGTATTTATAACAATGGATGCCCCGTGAGTTTGAGAGAGAGAGAGAGAGAGAGAGAAGAGAGAGAGAGAGAGAGAGAGAGAGACTTGATTGTTAAGGGAAGCCTAAGCAATGACAAGTGGTTTATTATGAGTTCCCTATTTGCACCCTCAATGCCTCTCAAATGACTCAGTAATTAACTAATATATATATATATATATATAGGGAGATGCTAAAAAACATACGTTTTTTTTAAAATACCCGTAAAGTGGTTATAAAAAGTAAATTCAAATTTCAACCGTATGGATGTAATATATATGTTATGAATATGTTGTGGATTAATTTTTACAGGAATCAGAATAATATATCATTGCCATCATGTATCATCAAACTATTATTCTGATATATGTTTTGAATAGTACTGCATATTTTTGATGATATATGATGGCAATGATATAATATTCTGATTTTGGTGAAAATTAATCTCCAACATATTTATAACATATATATTACATCCGTACGGTTGAAATTTTTATTTTTATTTTTTTAATACGTATTTTGGGTGTGGAAAAAAAACTTATGTTGTGCATACGTATGTTTTTTAGCCACACCCATATATATATATATATATATATATATATATATATATATATATATATAATTTTTATGACAAGATTTTGTATAATAATATAATATATAATTTATCAAATAATACAAGTTTCTAATGTTATAAAAAATTGAATGATAACTTTTTTAATTCTAACATTTTATTGAAAGTTTATCTTATTTTAAACTAGTTTGAGAACTCATATTATATTGCATGAGTATATATCTACATATTGGTTTGAACTCAATCTCTAAACTTTTATTATTTTTGTGTCTAATTATACATTAAAGAAATTAAAAGTTATGCATTGCTGAAAAGCCTGCAAAATATGTTGTATTGCTTCAAACGGTTTATTCTTTTTTCTTTTGAAACATTTCGTTCTTGAATAAATATTTAACTAGTGTTGAAGCATGAACACTACAAGTGTCTTTTAACCATAAAAATGATTTGATAATTGCTGTGTCGCTCACAACAAGCAATCTTTTGTATCTATTAAGCAGTTTCAATATTATACTTTTTTTTATAAATGTTTTATCTTATACTATAACAAAAATACTTTGTGTACATAAGAAGATATTTTCAAAATGAACAATTGTAAAACGACGATCTTAACTGCGAAAAATCGATTCGATGACTACATCATTACTCAGTTTAATATATAATTTTATGTATATTATATTATTATAATATTATGTTGGTAAAAGAGGTTTCAAAAGCAAAAGTAATATGTTAAGAAATCTTTTGTAAATTATTTAATCATATTGTTGAATTATCATTTGCAGAAATTGGAGCATATAATCATTTGATATTAAAAAATAAAGGATGGACAACCCGTGAAAAATATAATAATACAGAGCATCCAGAACTCTCTTGCCTTTTGGTTAAATCAATCAAATATACTATGTTTAATTTAACAACTAATAGTAAATTTTGTCTCAGAAAAATGAGAAACAACAAAATAGTAAAAAAAATAAACAAGTATCAAATTTTAGATGTCAATTAAATTCAATGAGTTGGAAGAAGTTTCTTTTCTCTCATTTGGGTTTAGACTAAGTAAAGAGTGTAGAATTTTCTTATGCATTTATGCATGTAACTGAATTCAGCCAATGAGAACATGCCACGTCAGCAAATTTAATGATGTGGACTGTTTTCAGCTTCTCATTGGTTGGATTCAGCCAATGAGAACCCGAAATAATCAAATATACTGTTTTCATTGTAGGAGCATCCAGAATTCTCTTGCCTATATATGTTAAATCAATCAAATATACATATACTGTTCTTAATTTAAAACAAATAGCAATCAAGATTATTTTGGGTTCTCATTGGCTGAATCTAATAATTTAACCACAGAGGAATCCATGAATCTAATAATTTATTGTATTTCAGGTTCTTTTTGTTTTTTTTCTGTGATGATGTATGTGAAAATTATTTACATTATCCAAAAATAATATGTTTATTTTATATATGATTAATGCATGAGTCGGCAGTAGGGTAGCGATATCTCTTATCTGGATTAGTTCAAAATTATTTATTAAAAAAGATTAGGTTTAGAGATTAATCAAGATTTTTTTTTTTTTTTTTTTGAGGAACAACTACAAATGATCGCTTGATTTTTGTTTTCTTTTAAGTGGATTGATATGTCTTCATCTAAATTTTTAAATCAATCTTGCTAGACGTGGGATTCGAACCTCTCACCTATGGATAGATAAGGTTGGTACCATGACCACTAGGCTAACCTAGTGGTGGTATTAATCAAGATTATTTAGGGACAAAAGAGAGAGTAACTTGAAGGGTTTTGTGCACTACTATCCAAAATCATTTATTAAAAAAAAATTAGAATTATAGATTAATCAAAGATATTTTAGAGATAAAAACAGAATTAACTTAATGGCTTTAAACATTATCTATATCCAAAATTCTTTATTAAAAAAGATTTAGTTTTATAGATTAATCCAGATATTTTAGGGATAAAAATGGAATATAACTTAGTGGGTAGGTCTAAAGAAAAGACTACCAACAAAAGAATAACTAAAAGAAAAGCTAAAGTATCCAAAATGGTTAATTAGGTATATATTATTATTTTAAAATCAAAGAAAATTAGGGTTTGGTAGTTATCCAATATGATAGCAAAAGGGTTTAGGTGCATTAATATTATGAGTAGACTTGAAGAAAATTACATTTCTTTTTTCAACTCAACAACCCTTTCAAATTACACATGTTCTTGAAAAGGGTTTAGGTGCATTAATTTTATTTTTTCATTTATTTCATAATTGATATATGTGTTGAAATAATCACATATATTATTGCTGTCTCTATTGAAGAGATAACTATGGGCGAAAAAGAAACAAAAAATTATTTAGTAAATATCTCATCCGAAATGATAATATGATGCAAATCCAATGTAACAATCCTTCGACCGTAGAAAAATCTTCAAATGGGACATTTTCATAATTATATGTGCAATGTTGATACAAAACATTATTATATATACCATACTATAAAGCATAAAACCCTAAACTTTTTGTTACTATCTTAAATATATGCCTGTCTACACTCTAAATAAATTAACTATATAGACTGATTGAAACAGAAAACTATTGCATCTTTCCATGTTGGAATTTAAAACAAAAAAATTGCAAAAATATTTAGGACTGTTGACTTGGCAAAAAGCACAAAAATATGTTTACAAAACAAGCATCAATATGAAACGAAAGTTTCGCGTAATTTAAGCAAAAAGGAAAATATGATACAAAATATGACTAGTCCGAACTGGCACAATTCTAAGTACCGAGATTCAAAAGCCCTCAAAATCTTTACACATTAAAACCCTAATAAAAAGTAAAAAAAAAACAGCACAAGTAAATACAAAATTCATTTCACATTTCTTGTTTTAATTGAATGTCTACAATTCCAACCGGCGATTTTGGCTTGTAATGCTCGTCCGTATCTACTTCTTCTATTTCCTATTAAATCAAATAAAAAAATAAACTATTCATTATATTTTATAAATTTATAACTCAACCAAACATAGAAAATATCTCATATACCACTAAAATATAAGAAATATCACATATGACCCTCATATTTATGCATTTTAAGGGTGGAAAAGTGAGAAAATGATTCATACAATATTAAAAATTAAGAAATGAGGGCTCTTAATCATATTTCCTATGTTTTATACAATCACTAATAATATTTCACATTCTGGAGTATATGTTATATTTTGAAACTTTCATAAGGGTAAAAGTGAAATTCTACCAAAAAGCCCACAAATTTAGATACAAATCTAATTCTCTTTTCAATTTCTTTTAAAAAAATTAGGGTTATATTTGTAAAAATACCTGAACGACATCTTCTCCTTTGACGACTCTTCCAAAAACGAGCAATTTTTCATTAAGGTCCGGAATCGGAGCGGTCGTAATTATCAAATCAAACCCTTTTTTATTCGGATTCGATTTCCTTGTCCCTATCATAAATGCCTCGTGTTTCGGACTACAAAAAAATAAAATAAAAAAATAATTTTTTTATTATTATTTAATAGAATAAGGGAAACCAATTGAATTTTCATGTCATGAGAAATCATGAGAAATATTACCTTTTATATTATCTAAGCAAATGAGAAAGAAGGGTATTTCATTCAGAAATTATATTTCAACAACTATAGGGTTATTTCATATATATATATATATATATATATATATATATATATATATATATATATATATATATATATATATGCGTGATAATTTGGGATTTATTTACAAGGAACGATAAGGAGAATTAAAGGGAAGGAAGGGGAGGTGTAGAATAACCTGGTGGTGATCTTAGCGCGGTTTTGACCGGTCAAAATCCAATCGTGAGGGTCGTTTTGGCCTTGAGTCTCACCTCCTTGTATCACATAGTTCTTTATCACATGGTCAAATAACATCCCTTTGAAATATCCATCCTTGCTGAAATTCAAAAAAATAAAGAATAATACGATTTTGGTGTATTATTGTATTAGAACAAGGGTATTTAACTTTTAAGGTCCTATGAGATGTTATACACATACTTCAAATTTTAATTTTTATTCATATGTGGGGTGGATTTTTAGATATATTTGGTATTTTGAGATTTTTCTTGGGTATGTATGGTATTTTAAGACTTTGAAAGGGTATATATGAAATTTTCGGAAAATAATAATATGAAGAAAAATGAGGGGGTAATTAACAAAATTACCATAATTCGATGAATTTATCAAGCACATCTGAAGATGCATCTTTGTATAGCTCCATTACAATTTCTCCTTTTCCCGTTTCTATTACCTTTATTAAATACAAAAACCCTAATTTTCATTTCTTTATGTAATTATATAAAACAATAATTGAATATATATATTAAAAATAATGAGATAATGAAGGAGAAAGACTTACTGCATAGCTTGGTATTACTGAATTTTGTTTCATTGCTTGTGTGGTTAAATCCGACCTCTTAAAAAAAAGAGGATTATTTAGTAAAATGTTATATTAAACATTAATTCAATATTTACGCAAAAATAACTTAAAATTAAAAATTACCTCAAAAGTACCAACATCCATTCCTATTTGGTTACTTTGCCTACAAAAAATATTTAAAAAAAAATAAAAATAAATGCCTAGTTTTTCTTTTTACAAATTAATTAGAGTAAATTAACAAATATGATAAATGAATAAATTTGAGGGGTTGAAGTGAAAAATTACTTGTGAGAATGGTGCCAGTGGCGGTAAGTACCGATGACAGAGAGAATAAGAAAGAGAATAAATAGTATTCCAGTGAGAATAGTGGGAATACTTATTCTGCTCGGTCCTTTCTTCTTCTTACTTTGCATTAGCAATTGTTGCGGTTTTATTCTCGCCATGATTTAATAATGAATTTTCTCCCTTAAAACCCTACATAAATGTTAAAATTTATGAACGGAAGCAGAAAATTGAAGCAAAATGAAAGAAATAATGGCTTCAGTTTCAATTTAGGTCAAAATAACTGAATTAGTTCCAGTATAACTACATAAATTTAATTTAGGCTTAGAGAACCTGATTAATAATAACACGACAGATCAAAGATGGTTTATTTCATTCACTGCGACGATTCAGAGACCAAACATAAAAAGCCAAATTATTCGACAATTTTGTAAATCGATCGATTTTTCAACAATTTAAACAGAAAATTTGCTACACAAATATGCCTCAAATTTAGATCAATTGATGGAAATTGACAAATCTGTGTTGGGTACAAGAAATTGAGGCTACGATTAAGGAACCCAATTAAGAAATTCAGAGAACAAAATAGAAAAATTACCTGAAATTTGACGGTTTTTCGAGAAGTTGAGAAAGAGAGGCGCTTGTACGATAACAATGAAAAGAAGCACCTACTACGTGATATGATTTGTGTAGACCTGGTCTATGTGGACCGGTGAAGAGGGGATTGAGTTTGAAATGGTCTCAATCTCAATTATTATTGGATTTGGGAAAAGATTAGTAAATATAACTTTTATTTTCTTTTATGAATAATGAGAATATAACTTTTATTTTCTTTTATGAATAATGAGAATATAACTTTTCTAAAGTTTTTCTTTTATGTTATTTATAATTTTTTTAATTAATATACTATATGATATTGTGATGTTCAATATGAGATATGTCAATAATAAAAAAAATTGTATTATGTAAATGAAATCATAATCATAATAACTACAAATAAAGTATGAAACAATAATTTTTATTTTCCAATGATAATATATGGATTATGAATATTTTTCTTTCTATATCAGTTATGAATATGATAGTTTTAAGAAGAAAACTATTTTTTTTTCTTAATACTCTAATTTTATTAATCTAGAATATTGTTTTTACTCTCAAGTACTCTTATCTTGTTAGATCCGGTTCTAAGCCGGGTCTATGGAGACTTTTGCATGACTGCTAAAAAACGTGACCATCTTAAACATTTTTTGTTTGATTTTTCAAGTCTATTATTATCCCCAATAAAATGATTAAAAAGTTGTTTAATTCAATCAATGATTTTTTTTTGGTGATAATTTTTTTCGAATTTCTTAGCAATTGCATTTTTTTCGAATTTCTTAGCAATTGCAAAGACAGCTCTACAATAAAAGTAACTCTGTCCAATTTAATTAGTCAAACTCAACAAATCGCGTGGATTCTATGGGTGATGACAAATGAATCGCCCAAAAAATCAAAAGAAATTTGTAAAAAATATTTTTCCAAAAGAAATTTACAATTTCACAAGCTTTTCAACTGCATTTACACCTCAAATGATTGTGACCTTCTCTCAATGTACGATTTTTGTTTCATGAAAGGTAGGAAAATTTGAAAAGTATATATTTTACTTTTTTTGTATCCAATGTTCATGCTGCAAAAAAAATCTTGGAATTTTTTCTGAGCACGCCAAAAGCAAAAAAAAAAAAAAAAAAATATATATATATATAAATATATATTATTTATCTCTTTTGTACAAGAATTTACACACCGGAAGCAATAAACAACTCAGAACAAAGAAAAAAAAAATAGAATAGTAGGTACAGAAGGAAGATAAATTATGGACAATTACTTTCGTGTAATTATTTATTTTTTTGATAAAATTATTTGTTATTGTTGTAGTAATTCTGATTTCAATTTTTTGGTATACCATGTACTTACAAGACTTCATGATCAACATTATTTTATCAAAAAATAAAAATAAAAATGTAAGAAAAAATGAACAATAGTTGAGAAACCAAATAATATCTCCCCTCCAAAATGAAACACCAACCACAGAAATCCTTGATAATATATCTCCTGCTCCTCCAGCCAAATCCTACATCCTTCAAACCTTCTCTCACTCTCTCTGTCTCTCTCTCTCTCTCTCTCTAAACACCATTAATGGCTACAATTCCAACTTTCATCTCTAAGACCTCTACCTCCCTCTCTCTCCTTCCTACACCCCAACTTGGTTTCTCTCATCTCTCCAACTCACTCTCCCTCAAAAGACCTCTCTCAAAAACCCTAATTCTCAACGCTTCTTCGTCTCAAACAGCTCAAAACAGCCCATCGACAAGCGCAAATGACAAGAAAAAGGATAAAATTCATCAAGTACACAGCATAGAAGAATTTGACACTGCTTTAAAATCTGCAAAAAACCGACTTGTAGTGGTCGAATATAACGCGAAAGACAAACGCCAAATTAACGGATTATATGAAGAAGATTTTGACGGTAAGTATCAGAACAAACCAATTAATTATTTGAATCATAATAATCTGATAATTTTTTTTTTTGGTAAATAAAAGAGTTTCAAGAAAGGAGGGGATCCGCAGGATTCTATCCACGAGTTGCTGAGATAAGCCGTTCATGCGGAGATGTCGATTTCTTGTTGGTCATGGGCGATGAATCCGATCAAATGAGAGAGCTATGCAAGTAATATATTATTCATTTAATTAGTTTATTGTTTTTATTTATTAATTTAGTTAATTTATTTATTTAGCCAATAACATAACTAAAATAACAAAAATATGCCCCTCTAATAATGATAATGCGGGTCTCACACTTTAAGAATACCCTCTAATAATAAATCGTGACGAATAAGGGATAACACAAGTCTCATACTTAACAAATTAATAATCTGATATTTTGAATTATATTAACTTCACAAAGATATACATAAAACAGGAGGGAAGGGATAAATCGGGTGCCTCACTTCACATTCTACAAAGGGATGGAAAAGATACACGAGGAAGAAGGAGTCGGCAACGAGATGCTTATCGGCGACGTTTACTACTACGGCGACAACCATTTGGGTGTCGTCCAACTCCACACCAAAGAAGAGGTTCAAGCTCTTGTTGCAGAGCACAAGGCTAAAGATGGCAAGTTGGTCGTTTTGGATGTCGGTCTTAAACATTGCGGTCCTTGCGTCAAGGTAATATTTAATCATTGATACTAATGTTAAAAGTGAGAAAAATAATTTTGTAATACATGATATTAGAAACAAAATGGAAATGTGGATAGTGTTATTTATGTTTTTAGATCTATTTCTAGCTAGAAGTATAATTTATATTTGTGGTAGTATTACAATCACAATTATAACAAGGGTTTGTAAAAGAAACTTTTGTTAGGGGAGCCGAAACTAAGGTAGTAATAATACTAATAAACAAGATCTTGATCAATTGAAAAGTAATTTAACGCAAATGAGGAACCTAACCATTGTTCTATCTACCAAAAGAACTAAAAAATCTCACTCTAACCCTAATTTCACAACAAATACATATACAAACAACCAATAAAACAAATCTCTAAACATAACATTACATCTCAACAGGTATATCCAACGGTGTTGAAGCTATCCCGCTCAATGGCAGACATAGTCGTTTTCGCGAGGATGAACGGCGACGAGAACGATAGTTGCATGGAATTTTTGAAAGAGATGGGCGTGGTTGAGGTCCCGACGTTTTTGTTCATAAAAGAGGGAGAAATACGGGGGCGATACGTCGGGTCCGGAAAAGGAGAACTTATTGGAGAGATATTGAGATATCAAGGCGTTGTGGTTTAGTTGGTGAATCGAGAGAATGTGTGGGTTTATTTGGTAATTTTGATTGTAAGTGAATAATGTAATTTGACGGACTTGATTATTTGTAATTAGACATTGTATGGAAGTATTATGGAAGTGTAATATTATTGTATAAACATGCATCATACATCTACCGATAAAGAGATTAAATAAAATAAAAAGATCAAAGATAAAAAGAAAAGAGTTTAATAATCATGTTGTGACGAGTTGAGTTAACTCAAATAAAGAAGAAAAACCCTACTAGGAAAAAAGAGAGAAAAAATAACATATTCTACAACAAACACAAAAATACTTAGATATCAAGGTGTTGGGGGCTTAGGAGTTGGTTTGGAGGGAATGTATGGGTTTATTTGATATTTTTGATTGGCGGATGGATGGTTGATAATGTAATTTTGATGGACATTACATGTGATTAAATTATTATATGAAGACATTATAAAATCATTATGTTTGATATGTTGGTTCTTGTAAAGGAAAGCTTATTGGTGAAATCCTTAGATACAAATATCTACCATAAAAGAAAGATTTAAAATAAAAATAGATGAAAAGTACAACGTAAGCAAACGCTTACCTTTCAAAAAAAAAAGATGAAAAGATAAAATAAAGGATTTAATAATCAAAATGAATGTGACTAGTTAATAATAGTTGCCCAAAGAAAGAAATAAACTCTACTAGAAAAAGAAAAAGAAAATTAAGCTCATCTACAACAAGCACAAAGAGTTTGCAACACTTTATAAACAAAAATGATATGTTAGACAATTCAAATAAATATAGGGGGTTCTTTACAAATATTTTTGTTCTTAGATCTACCACCAAGAGGTGAGGCCTAATCCATCACCATTAATATCTCCCTGCAAACCAATAAAAATAACTCATTAAATCAAGGGCCATTATGCAAAATTTCACGGACCAATTCACAAACTTCAAAAGGGCTAAAGTGAATAAATACAATAAACTAAGTAAAACAACTTACAGTTATCTCCATTGGTGAAAAGGGCTTTGAATCCTCTGATTGCTCCAAAGGAATGGGAGGGAATTTTACATTTGAAACCCTGAATCTGATCTGTATAAACAAAACAATTTGATTTTTCACAAATTTAACAGTTTTTAAGCATGAAAATAGAGAAAAATAAAGGGACTAAACTGAAAAAATACCTCTTCATTAATAGTAAGAGGATATTCTGAGTCTTCTCCACCATCACCGTAATTCCACACCCAAATTCCATCGGGTCCTCTATTATTAAAATAATTGCAAAACGATAGAATTTCACATTATTATTAATACAAATAATACTAATGTAGCAATAAAATATTAATTTAATGGGTAAAATGTAAGTAAGTAATGTTACCTATTGCAAGGTTGCATTAAAAGATGCTTAGGAATCCTTATATCATTAAAGAAACCAAGAGAGACTGAAATAAATAAATAAAAATAAATCAAATGAACAATTTGTTAGTTATTTTGTAAACATAAAATTCATAATATTTTATTGAAAGATAATTATAAGAATCAAAATAATTAAACCTTGCAAACCAAATTCGTCAGAGCTCTCAATCTTGCCTACTATAGCTTCTCCCACAAATGGCTTAAACATGATTAATCTAAATACTACCTAAAAATTATAAAAAACTATTATGAAAAATAATCAAAGAATTATCTCTGTCCAAGAATGAAATTATTATGATACTGAAAAATAAAATCAAAAATAAATAAATATAATTTATGCACCTTATAAGAAGAATAACCTTCACCAGGGTAAATAAAACCACCTTCAACTGATCGAATATCATATACTGAAATACAAAGCCCTAAATTCGCAATAACCTACAAAAATACAAGTAAATTATAAATAAATATATTTAAATTAGGGTACATAAAATAAAAAATGAAATAAAAAGTAATAGTACCTTGTCCAAGAATAATTTCTCAAGTTCGCCCTTAATTGCGTTATGTAAAGGCAGATTAAGTAAGCGAGGCGGCAAGGGTAAATTATGCTCTATTATGCTTAGATAAAACATGTTTATTTTACCTACAAAAGAAAAAGAATATTAAAATAATTCAACCAACTATACTGTATTACCCACAAGAGGGATGAGAGATGTTTTGGTTTAATATATTAGAGTGTACCACTGTGTACTGGTACAAGAATGCTCGTTCTTTTGGTCGGTTTTGTATTTGGGTTTTTGAATAAATTGAGGCTTTAGTTAGTTGAGAGACACTGTAAATTGATTCTCACAAAAAAAAATCGACTAACATTGCAACTTTTCACATATGCTATGACATTCTTCCAAAAAAATTAAGGAAAAAACCCACTAAAATTGCAATCCTTGGCATGCAGCGAATGAAATCCTTTCAGAAAAAACTTGCTGTCCAAAGGGGTTTGAACTTGAGAAAAATCACAGCAAACTAAACCATAATTACGACCTTAAAATGGCTTAACGGCCTGTTAAACAAGATTACCTCGCGCGAATCTCAAGGATAAGTAAAGTATATCCCGGCCGGTGAAAATTTGACGGAGGAGTAAGAAGGAGGAGAGAAAAAGGCGCGACTTTGATTAGAGCGGCTGCAGTCTCAAGGGTTTTACAGTATTTTGGAGGAGACGAGATGAAATTCTATTATTTCATTTCCCGGTTATTTGAAGAATCCGGATTTGAAGCAATACAACCCGTTAGGAGAAACCCGGGAATTCAATTCCTGATTCGGCCCAACGTTCTCTCCTTTCCCCTCCTCGCCGTAAAGATCGCAAAAAGAAAGGGCAAATTAACAGAAAATACGAAAAAGGAAGAAAGAGAGAAAGAAGAGAGAAAGGAAGGAGAGGTAAATGCAGTGGTACATCATAGCCGGTCTTCTCACGGTTCTCACCAGCTCTCAGGTAAGCTCTGTGCTGACGTGGCTGTATTTAAGGGATGTTTAGAGTCCAGATCAGCGTGGAATAAATCTGTTGGGTTGTTGAATTTTGGTGTTAGATCCTTGTTTGAGCTTTGTTGAGGTGTAAATTGAGAATTAGGGAACGAATGATATGTAGGAATGTAGAGTACTGAAATTTAGTGTGTGTTTTTTGTGTTTGTTTGCATAACTGAGGTGAAATTACGCTAATTTAAACTGAATGAAAATGAATATTGAGCTTAGTTGCTCTTTTAGAAGGAAATTGAGACTAATTTGGGTTAAATTGAGGTTTAATTGGTTTGAATTGAGATAAATTAGTGAACTTAATATAATTTGCACTTTTATTTCAGGGAATTTTGACGACATTTTCTCAGAGCAAAGAATGTGAAATCGGTTCCAACAATAACTCATGTCACGGAAAATACAAATACGATTTTGCAACCATACCCTTCCTTGCTGAAATATTCAAGGTAACTCCTTTTCATTTAATCACTTCAATTTTTCATCAATTAATCCATTAATTTTTTTTTTTAAATTGCAGCTTTTGGTCTCGTGTTATTTTCTATGGAGAGAGAAAGAAGCTTCGTTTCCGACCCCTCCAAAAATGACTAAGGATTGGAAGACCATGAGACTTTATTTAATACCGTCGATTATTTATTTATTTCATAATAATGTTCAGTTTCTCACTCTTCAGTATTTAGACCCTTCAACTTATCAGATTTTGGGGAATCTCAAAATCGTCACCACTGGTATCTTATTCAGGTAATTTTTTTAATTTGCGTTTTAGTCCTTATGAAATAAAAAGAAGAAAACAAAAAGGGACGGAAACGAAGATTTTAAGAGTATATGGTTTTTTTCAAAAAATATTTTGTTTTTTTAATTTTATTTTCTTCTTTTTCTCCTTTTTTTTTTGTGTGTAAGATTGTCATCTTTTTGTGTGTGTATATTTTATTTTAGGATAATTATGAAAAGGAAATTATCAACATTACAGTGGATGGCAATTTTGTTATTAGCTGTGGGGACCACAACAAGCCAGGTCTCTTTTATTTATTATTTATCTAATTATTTATTTTTCATTTAATTTTTTAATTTATTTTTCTTTTTCAGGTAAAAGGATGTGGTGATAATAATTGTGATACATTATTCTCAGGAAAAATACAGGGCTACATATACGGAATTATATCAGCATTTCTCTCAGCTTTTGCTGGAATTTACACTGAATATATTTTGAAGAAAAATAATAACGACAGCCTGTACTGGCAAAATATCCAATTATACACGTATTATTTCCCTTCTCTCTCTTTAAGTTATATTAACAATAATACTTTTATTATTTTTAATATTATTAATAATAAGTAGTAATATTTTTTATATTTTTTTGGTTATTTATTAGGTGTGGAGCGGTATTTAACTTGGGATGGTTAATAATAGGGGATTTCAAATTAGGGTTTGAAAAGGGGTTTTGGTTCCAGCGTATTTTTGAAGGATATGATTATAAAACTTGGCTTGTTGTGATTAACTTAGGCTCAACTGGTCTCCTTGTTTCTTGGCTCATGAAACACGCTGATAATATCGTCAAGGTATAAAATATTAATAATATTATATTATGTGAATTAATATTATCATTTTTGAATTTTGTTGAATGTTGATTTATTAGGTTTATGCAACATCAATGGCTATGCTTCTCACAGCGGTTCTGTCTCAGTTTTTGTTTGAAGTGAAAGCTACCATTCAGGTATTAAAATTGATTTTGAGTTTTTTTGAAGGGTATATATGCAAAATTAATTTTTATTTTATTTTTTGTAGCTTGTTTTGGGGATTATAATATGCATAGTTTCATTGCAAATGTACTTCACGCCAGTTCACTTGCTGGTCGATTTGCCTTCAACTGAATTATTACCTCTCAGACGCGAAGAAAGTCCATAAAAAAATATTTATTTTATTTTTTTGTTTTTGGAAAGTTTTGAGATGCTAAGTGTAAAATTTTGGAGTTTAGTATACTGACTAATTTAGTTGCAAGGATAGCACCACAAATGGTCGGTTTTATTTTTTTGATTAATTATTTGCAGAATGTTGATCTTTTTTGTGTTTGTGATCACTATTTTTTGCTTTAATAACAGTTTAGTTATAAAAGAGTTAATCTCTCTTTAATATACCATTAAATAAATAAGCTAAATATGATTTTTTCTTTTATATAAAGCATACATTTTTATAAATAGAGGTAAGTTAGCCCAAAATTAAGCATCAGAAAATATTTAGCAACACCTAATAAAAACAAAATAAAAATAAAAAACTTCCAACTGCCATAACTATATCCGTCCTCATCCTAAAATAAATAACTAAAATTAAATTCCCATTTCAATACATTACAATTCAAATATGATTTAAATAATTATATTATATTTGCTTATCATCAGTTTCACTTGCATTTGATGAATCAGATAATTGCCATTGGCCATCACTCGATCCCTCCAGCTCAGCCTGCAATAAAAAAATAACAAATAAATAAATTCTCATTTCCATTAAAATACAATCATAATTTCCGCAAAATTTCATCTCTTCCCCTAAAAAACTTAAAATATCAAATATACCCTTCCAAACCATGAAACATATAAGAAACATCTTAAAAAGTAAAAACCCCTACTCTTCTACTTTTCTAAAAAAATATTATAAAATTCCCATTCTTTACACTTATTCTTGTGTAAATTAAAGACCACAAAACAATTGCAATGTAACAACTCAATTACCATTTTACCTTTTACGATATATTAAACAATTAAACAAACTCACCAAAATATCAGGCTTCAACCTCTTTTCCCCACTCGATTCTCCACCAAACAATCTCTTATTATTCTTTTCACAGTTTCTACTTTTCAACAGCATTTTCAAATCCTGCACAATCCTATCCTTACAACCCACAGCAAACTCAAAACTCTCCTCGCTCTGAGCCGCCAGCTCAGCAACCTGAATAAACATAGCACACAGATCTTTGTACCCACGCACCGGATCCCATCCTTCCTTGGAAGCACGCTTCCCGTTCAACACCCTTGAAATCCTCTCGTTTCTATTCTGACTTTTTTCGATGTATCTGTGCGATCTTAATCTCTTAACCTGATGAGGGTTTTTGACTAACGGGTGATTATGTTGGGAAATGAATTCGTACACTTTGTAAACTCCGTTGTTTAGTACGATTTTCAGTCTCGCGTGGCAATTGCACCGCGTTTCCGTAACTATATTTTCTTGATTATTATTATTGGTATTATTATCGTTATTTTTCTTTTTGAAGCCTTGTCTTGAGCAGCAGAAAGTTCGGTCTTTCGATTCGGTGGAGTTTTTTAAATTGTGTTTCCAGCTCTTACGGATTCCGAATCCCGTTCTGAAAGCGTACCGGTTGTAGAAATCGTAGGCGGATTGCTCGGATTCGAATTCCATGCCCAATTTGGGAATCCATTGTTGAGATTCAGAGTTTGATTTAGGGTTAGGGTTTTCGGCGGGATTAGTCTCGTTTTGTTTGTTAAGATTTAGATCAGGATTTATCTACAGTTTGAATAAGGAAAAGTTAGGAACCCTAATTGAAGTCCAATATTTGAAATTAGCCAAATGGTTTCTAATTTATGAGTGAATGAATGAAAAGTTCACAATCGGAACTTCTGAGAGACAAAGAATTGACGAATTATAAAGATTTGTACAGCAATTTGGAGAAGAAAATCAAAATCTATGAATTTGAACAGAAATCTGACCTCCGTGACTGCAGCAGCAGAAGTATCATCAGTACCTTCCATTTCTCAAATTCCAGCTCAAAATCAACCTCTACAAGATTACGAGCGGAATCAAACTATTCACAAAAAACCAGCAAATTTTAACATACGATAGAAATTCAGCGGAGAAAATCGCGATTATTTTCGCAAATATTTCCCGCCATTTCCATCACAAGCCTAAAAATGTCGACAGAAATGAAAAAAAAAATAAAAACTTATTTTTATAGACCTTCAAATAGAAGTGGGACCCGCCACAACGAACGGTCTTTAACAAGCCACGTCGCTCTCTTCCTTCTCCTCCAGATTCGATTCAATTCAGAGTTTCGAAACTAAACAACAATGGCGATTGTTGAGTACATGAACAGGGTGTGCACGGTGCTCTGCCTCGCCTCGATCTACCTGCTGGTCAAAGGCAAGCGGAACGGAGGAGGGTGGACGCCGGCGGAGGTCGCGGCGTCGGTCGCGCTCGCCTCGTCTCTCGCCTGGATTCTTCTCGTTCCGTTGTTTAGGTTCTGGAGTATGGTTCGGAGCGAGAGGCGAAGATCCGAATCCGAGGGTTGATTGATTGTGTTATGATAATTGATTGTTTTGGACTGATAATTGATTGTTTTTGTTATTTGTTTCGTTGATTAAGCATTTGTAATTTGATTAATTAAGTGGAGTTTTAGTTGAATCATTCGTTGTTTTTTTAATAATATACTAGGAAAGTTTAGATGATGTTCGGTTTAGTTGAATCGTATTATTATGGAATGAAGTATTGTTGATATATTTGTATATATGTGTTTAATTTCAAGTGGAGAGCAAATGGGGTGGACGTGCCAGAGTGGTTATTGGGCATGACTAGAAATCATGTGGGATCTTCCCGCGTAGGTTCGAATCCTACCGTCCACGTTTTTGTGTTTGCATTTATTTTCTTTTTTTTTATCAAGTTTTTGCACATCTCTATGGCTAATAAATAACGGAATAAATCAACAAAATTGAATAATTCGTATTATTTATACAACTTCAGTTAACAAAATTAGTTTTTACATTGATATTGTGTTTCAATATTTATGTGATATGTCATGCTGTAATACCGAGTGAAAGTAAGCTTCATTGATAAACAGTAAAAAAGAAAAGAAAAATGGTAATTTAATTATTCGTAAAGTAAAAAAATATAAAATACTAAGAAAATGGTGTAAGAAAGTAGTAAAATTTAAACTGAGAAAGAAAGGAAAATGATTTTACTGGAGCTCAGATTAGAAGATACTGTTGGCATTACAAATTTACAACACCTGACCCTTGTTTTTTAATTTTTTGAAGGCCACAGTACAGTATATATAAAGCTCTTGAAAATTCAAAAATAAAATAAAACAAAATTATCTACACAAACACGCGCACACACATAAGGGCACTCCTAAATAGCAAACACCCTTTAATATATTACTTTTTTTTTTTTGCATTTGAGGTCATGACGACTAAGTATATTTTGCATAAATACAAATTAATACACTTCAACATTCCATTGCTCCGCCTTCTTTAGTTGTTTCTTGTAGTCAGCCCAATCAATTCCTATCATTCAAACAAAAACATAAAATAAATAAATAAATAATCCTCTCAATCTCTTCAATCAGATCCCTAAACTCTCAGTTTTCTTCAACCAAGTGAGATATGGAGACACTCGATTGAAAATTATCTTTCAAAAAATATATTTTTCAAATATATTTTTAAATCAGACTTTTCTCAAAATATAAATATAAATATATTTAATTTATTAATAATTTAACAATGATTTACCTTCTTTGGCGGCGAGGCCGACCATGATTTCGTCGATCCCCTTCTCCATGCCTTTCAAACCGCACATGTAAACAAAAGTGTTGTCTTTCTTAAGCATCTCCCATAATTCTTCCGCGTATTCGGCCATGCGCGTTTGGATGTACATTTTTTCGCCATTTGCGTTTGTTTGTTCGCGACTCACCGCGAAGTCTAATCGGAAGTTTTCAGGAGCCTTCTCCTTCATCTTCTCAAATTCCTGGTTAATAAAAAGAAAATAATAATAATAATCAAATAAAAGAATATAATGGGAATATTTTGTTTTAGAAATACCCCCTCTGTTTTTTCTTATTTTTTGGGAAAAATAAATTAATTTTGTGAGAGTATTAGAAAAAAAATTAGTTTTTAATTGCTCGTTTTTCAAATGCCTTCTCACGCCTAGTTTAAATGTAAAATGTATGGCTGGTGTGCGCACCAAACATATTGAATGTATATATATTTTGATAATATATATCATATTATGTGCCGATAGAATATTTTGTAGTGTGTATGTATATAAACAAAAAATAGATAATTTTACCTCCTTGTAAAGCAAAGAACTGCTTGTGGGTACACCCAAAAAGAGCCACGCTAATCCGTTGAACTATACAAATGAATATATATATATATTCAATTAAATATTATATATAATTAATATTTATGAAAAAATATAAATTTGAGAAATTATATATATTTGATAAAATATACCTTATAGTCTTCATGTTTCTCAAAGAACATTTTCCACAAAAATGAGCGGAACGGAGCAATTCCAGTTCCAGTTCCGAGCTGAAAAAAAAAGAAAAAGAAAATAATTAATTAAAAAACCATCTTTTTATTTAATATTTCTTATTTATTTTAATCATTAAATATACCATAATGATGGTTGCATTGGGATCTTTAGGCATAAGCATTTCTTTCCCTACTGGGCCCGTTAGCTTCACTTCTGCACCCGGACTCAAATCGCCTAAATATAATTAAATAAAATAATAATAACTAACAAAAAGAATATTGCTTTGAAAAAATCAATAGAAAAATATATAAGTTTTAAGAAACAATACTTACATAAGAAGTTAGAGCAAACTCCTTTAACTATCTCTCCTTGATCATTCGTATACACCAGCCTCTTCACACACAAGGACACCTATAATTATTCACATAAAAATACAAAGATCATTCAAACGAGCTTTATATTGTTTATAAAATCAAGAAACAAAATTAATATTTTTGAAAAAGTTACGGTTTTAGAATCGCCAAAATCGCCAAGAGCGCTGCTGGCGATGGAATAGAGCCTCAATTTGTGAGGCTTTCCATTTTTGTCAATTCCGTCTGGAATCACTCCAACCGATTGCCCTTCTCTATACGGAATCTCTCCTAAACAAATAAAAAAAATTATTATATTTTTCTAATTTTTTTTTGAAGAATATTTTTTTTCGAATTTTAATTTTTAAGTATCTATTTAATATATTTTATCAACATATTATTTTGCATTGTAAAAATAAAACATATAATAGGTCGAGAATAGTATATTATACACAAAAAAAGGTATATTACGCTCTTTTTAACGATCATACATAAAAACCACCATGAAAAAGATGCAAACAAATCTCATCGAATAAGAAATGTGAAAAGATGGAAATACCCTCGGTGCTGAAGACCATGTGCCAGGTCTCGCCGGGGGCGTCATCGCCGGTGATCTTGGTGTTGAGGAGGCAGCGGCCTGTGTAAGGCTCTTTGGGCCTGTACTTGTTCGTCACCACCCCTTCGTCCTGCTTCTTCGAAATCTTCTCCACCTTCTTCGGCGCCTCCGTCGTCACCTGCGCCCTCACGATCGAGGATACTCCTCGAGAAGATGATCTGATCGATCCATTTTTGTACCCAAAGTTCTACAATCAAAAGGAAAGTGATTTGAAAAAGTTGTAAAAAAAGAGCGCATTTGGTAAAAAGATTGGGAAAAGAGGAGAGTTGTTACTTTGGAGAAAGAAGAGGAGGGGAGAGAAAGAGAGGAGGATTTGGTGGAAGGAAGAGAGACGGCAGCGGTGAGTGCAGTCGTCGTCGCCATTGGAGTTACTACTTTCTCTTCTTTATCCTCTTTTGTTTCGTAGAAATAGAGAGAGAATCAGTGAGGAGTGAGTGAGTGAGAGGAAGAGGATATGGAATGGAGGGAGATAGAGAGATGAGTGGAGGAGGGAGATGATTGAGATGAAGTGGTCGTTATGCTTCCTTCACTCCCTTCACTCTTCTCTTAACGGGCCGGATCTGTTACCCAATATACCAAAATCCCAAATCCATTATGATTTGATATTTATTTTGGGTGTTTATGACATTTTCAATTTTTGCAGGGGTATATACGATATTTTGCCTTCTCTTTTTCGGCTGTCTATTTCTCTATCTCTCTCTCTCCCCAACAATTGAAGAAGGATTTCGCATTGATTTTCGTCAATTGAAGGGATGAATCATGTAAAGCTCAAGCTGTTTGGGCAGCAATTGCCCTCGCCTTCTTCTTCTTCTTCTTCTTCTTCTTCTTCTTCGTTCTCAGCTGCGATGTTCGTGGCGAAGAATTCCTTTCATTCTACGCCGGTTTTGGAGAAGAAGCGAAAGACGCAATGGCATTCTGTATGTGTGATAATTTATCTCGTAATTTTGGTTTTGTTTGTGTTTGTGTTTGTTGGTATTTGATCTTGGTTTGGTATTTGTTTGCCAACTGTTTGATGAAATGTGTATGAAAAAAACGGTGCTTGGTTCTGCTGTGTTTGAACTGTTTGATGAAATGCGTTTTCTAATCATGTCCTTTCAAAACCATTTGTTGAAATGATTATTTTATATGATTTTTCTTTCTTTTTTCATCAATTAACTTTATTTGAAATATATTATCTTTTTCAGAGATTCAATTACTATGCGAAGAAGAAGAAAAATAAAGAACCTAAAAGAGCACTATTTCGCAACTTCAATGACTATGCTGAGTTCCTCTTTCAGGTTCATTTAATTAATTAATTAATTAATTAGTTAATTACATAATTATGAGATTTTTATATATAAACGCAAAATTATTGTATTATTTTTTTTGTTTCAGAGCTGGAGAGAAGAGGAAGAAAGAAATCATACAAGTGAGCCCTCTTGGTTTAGAAACCATCATTGGGTCAGAAATAATGATAATAATAAAAATAATTATAATAATAATGGATTCAATCCATACAACTCAAGAAATAATTACAGAAATAACGGTAAAAAATTCAATATTTTTTCACAATTTATTTAATTTTCCCCTTTAATTAACTATTAATTATTAATTTTAATCATTTATAACAGTAAACATTCAACAAATATTCTCATTTACCTAATTTCTCCCCTTTAATTAATAATTAAATATTAATTTTATTATTTATTATTTATAACAGGGGCTTTTGATTCAAGTGATGATGATGATGAAGAAGCACAAACATTTTTTAGATCTGATTTTGGAAGGGAGAAATTTTCGTATTGGTCCTTTGAAAACTCAAATTTCAGAAACAACACTTCGCGCAATTCTTATTATTATTTTAGGAATTCGAATAAATGGACTTATGATGATGATTCAGATTCAGATAATGAAGATTTTGGTACCAGTAGTACCCAATTTGGTACAAAAAATGAGGTTTGTTTAGCAAGAGAGACTCTTGGTTTGAGCGTTTCAGGCCCTTTAAAACTTGAAGAGGTTAAAAACGCGTAAGTTTTTATTTTAAAATTGTTTTTTTATTTTTTTAGATGCTTGAAAAATAGATTTAATTGATTATTTTTTTAATGAATTATTAGTTATAGAATGTGTGCCTTGAGATGGCATCCAGATAGACATCATGGCTCATCTAAGGTAATTAATATAATTATTTCATTTTTTCTATTTTATTTTTTTTGGTTTTATATATTTTTTATTTCAGTTTTTTTCTTTTCTATTTATACCTTTTATTGGTTCTGAATATATATTTTTATTTAATTTTTGACAGGTGGAAGCTGAAGAAAAATTCAAGCATTGTGGCGCGGCTTATAAGACGCTTTGTGATAGTTTAAACGATAAATTATAACTTAGAAGAAATTATAATCTTTTTTGAGATGTATTATTTCATAATCAATGAGTTTATTAATAATAAAGATGCCAAATTTTTCCTTTGAGTTGTATCATGAAAGTGTTTAATTGGAAATTTAGAAATAAATTTTTCATTTTTGATGTATTTTTTCCTTGTATGAAATCCAAAAATATTGATGAAAACAACACAAACATATTTCACCACAATTTATAATATATAAAATGGAGATTTTTTAATTAAAGTAATTACAATCTATTTAAAATGTGGTAAACAATATAAATATTTTTCTCTTTACAATTAAAGGCGCAAATGAACAAGTGTGACATTTTCCACCCTTGTTACTCTTATCTTGTTGTCAATATACCTTTTTCATGCAAAAAAACGAGAGAAAATTTATCAGAAATTAATTAACAATAATTTATCATTTTCAAAACTAAATTTAGAAAAATGTTAATAAAAAACTTACAGAATTTCCAATTTGAGGTTTCTTTGTACATCAAGAGGCAATTTTAATGGACCAAATTGCAAAAAACCTTCATTGATGGTGACATTATATGTGTCACTATTTGAATTTTTGCTGAAATTATAAAATTTTTGATCAGTTCAAATTTGCAATTATTTTTAGGTTAATATGCAAATATGGACTAATTATTAATATATATAAAAATTGGCTTACACTAAAGTGCCAATTGCAGTAATTACAGATCCTGGAAAAGGAGATGATGAATTGCACAGCTCTCCATTTTTCTTTATTATCTTTAATAAAAAAAAAACAAATAAAAAAAAATCAAACTCAAAGTAAACAAAATAACTGGGGTAAATTATATGCAATTTGTTTATATAATTAATTATTATATATTTTTTTAATTTCTTTACAAATAACCTGGGTTCCTTTCAGACCAAGTGAAACAATAGATGACAGGCTTTCACCATCAGCCTGAAAAAAAAAATATAAAGAATTAAAATAAATTACAGTCAAAAGTAAGTGATTACCTATGTCAGTTGATGCAAAATTGAGCCTCATTTGGGGATCAAAATGACTCCTAATCGCAAAATTCAAATTCAAAATTCAAATTTTAAGTACCTGTGAAGAAGCCCATAACAGCTGCCACTCGCCAGCTAGAAATTCCAAATCTTTTTTTATTTCCAATTTATTTAACGAAATAAGGTCATTTATCACCTATGCATCATATAACAATTAATAACAAAATTAGATAAAGTAACTTATTAAACTTAGATTAATTTAAATAAAAAAAATTAAATTCAACCTCTAATATGCCATCATTAGAAGAAATAGCTGACAACAATTTCTGTCTCGGCTCAATTATTTTTTGCAACACAAATGTCGTTCCCTGCACTATTTACATTTTATCCAAAAAAAAGAAAAATAAATAAATATGAGCAAGCAATTTAGAACAAGTGTAATACGAAATTTTACAAAATAATATAATATAAAATATACCTTGTTGCCCTTAGAAATACGTATATTTCCGGTACGAGACAGGTACGTTGTATCTAGCCAGCCTTTCGCTTCGTCTCCGAGTAGTCTAAACGGTACTGGATAAGGCACCTTAAATTTATATTTAATAAAAATAATACCAAAATTAGTACCTAAAAAATTGATACTAAAAATTTTAAAAAGATGTAGAATTAATATTTAATGAAATTAGTAAACTTACCTTAAATGGTAAAAATTTGAAAGAGAAAGCAGCACGGTCAAAACGAAAAAGAATTCTTTCCCCATCTTTTATCGTCGCCACTGCCTGAAATTTCAACAATTGCAATTCCGTACAATTCCTTCACATTCACCAAAAAAAATATATAAATTATAATATAATAATTATTTACCTCAACTCGTAATTCGCCAATTGAATCAGAGAATTTAACAACATTAGTAACTCTTGGATCTTCAGTTCTTAAATAAACCTCTTGAAATATTTTAAATTTATCAACACCAACAAATGTTCTCTACAAAAAAATAATAAAATAATTATACAGGGATATATTCACAAAATATTTTTTACTTAATTTAGTTTATTTACTTGAATTGGAGATGCGGTTCCAGGTCTTGTAGTGAAAATTAACTGCCATGATCCCTCAATTAAATTGGAACTCGTCTAAAAGAATAAAAAAAAGAAAATTAATAATTCTGAACTAATATTTTAAGAAAAAAATATTTACTTAATTTTTTTTTGACATAATTGAATATGTTTAATATATTAAAAATGAAAATTAGCTTACAGGATCAGAAACGCCTTTCGATGCTTCTAGAGTTTGCACAGCTCGCTCAACATCCTTGTAAAAATAATCAAAATGAAGTTTAATCACAATTATTCACTATCTTTAGAAAGAGAAATGATTTTAGTTAATAATATATGTATAAATATAATATTTTTGCATACAACAAAAAAACAGATAAAAAGACAACGCTATACTGATAAATTACGAGTAAAACATCAGTGATCAGAAATAATACACATAAAAATACTATTAAAAAAAATAACATACATAAAACGTAATATTTCTTCAAAAAGAAGGCTCAAAAAATATATATACACACACATATAAACTAATCAGTAAAAATACCTGTAGCTGTTTGGAAGAGACGCCACGGCCTCTGCCCTGAACGCCGAGCAGAGCTTCTAGAAGCTCCGATTCCGGCTCCGTGAAGCCGATCGGCGCCGGCTTGATCGCGCCGACGACTTTTACAGAGCTCCGACGGCTGAACTTGGAGCCGGCGACGGAGCCGCGCCACGCTGGCGGAGCCGCCGTGAGTCCTATCGCCATACTTGGAATGAGAGAACGACACGTGGAAGAAAATGGGATGCAAATTGCAATTGTAATTGTTGTGGGATTTGAAGTCTCGGATTTTGTGAATCACAGATTTGATATCTCCGAGCTTGTAGGAATTGAAATCCTGGATTTGGTATACTGAGGAATGACGGATTTGAAATCTCGGAGTTTGTAAAAGCCGGGATTTGATTTAACTAATTGTTGTTGCTTCTTTGTCCTATTTCTGAAACATGTCCTGATGTCCATTACAAAAATGAAGTGTCTCAAACTTCAATAATCAGCATTCGAATATGACACGTAATTTCCAGTAATTTAATTCAAAAAATAAAATCAAAATCAAAATATTGCAAACTTAACGCAGTACAGAAACCACTTTAATTTTAAACATCATTAAAATTAAAACAGAGTTTATATTTATACAGATTACGTTAATATGTACATTCATTAGTCATCAAGTCTTTTAAGTTAGAAACAACTATTGCATACCATTACAAAAATGATCATTATTTATAGTTGATATTGTGTTGGAAGCACCATTTCATGAGCCCAATGGAACGATAAATATCGATATTACTACGCACCGATGGAATCACTTCATTTGGGGCAAGTTTCAAACTAGGACACTTGTGTATGTACAATTTTGTAAGTGGGCTAAAAATTCTTAAGCCCAGTGAAGAAGACTTTCGATCAAATCGTTCTTCAGATATCAATTTAAACGGAAGATAAACGAGCCTTTCACAATTATCAATTCCCAACACAGCCAGCCACTCAAGATCTTCCAACTCTGTTATGGAAAGTAAACATGAACACCACGAAATGATTAAGCTTTGAAGATTTGACGGTACAGATTCTCGTGATATGATTTGCAAGCTAGGGCAGTCATCTATTTTCAAATGCTTGAGAGAATGAAGATTACCAAAAGGAAGATGTGTAATGTTACAATGAGTTATACGGAGTTCTCTCAGCGATGCACAAGATAAAGAATCTCCAATCCAGTTGGGGAAATTAAAATGTTTATAGCACCAAATTTGAAGATATTTGAGGTTAGGATGCGGTTGGAGGCATTCAAGTACCCGCAAATCCGTATCCTCACCTAATAATTCTCGTATACTTTTCCTTTTCTTTGTGAAATTATAATCGGTTTCTATTTTTATTTCTAGAAGGTTCTTCTCATCCAGAAGAGCAAACTCAGCCCAGCTAAGTAACAATTTCTCGACATTAGGCTTGCTTATAAGGTTGAAATTACGCGCATCTTCTAATGTGGGTATACACCCTATGTTTAGTATTGCCAGAGTTACTCTCAAGTTATCAAAGTTCTTTAACCAATTGATTGTGTCCGAAAGGCCGTTCAATCTTAGAGATATTTTTGCGTCCAACCGATAGGAGACGTTGAGATTGCTGAAGCTTGGTGGCACGTATTTTATTTCAGTACCATGTATGACCAATTTTTGAAGATTGATTAAGTTTCCAATGTGATTTGGTAAGTTTCTAACACGGCACTCAGTTAACTTTAATGTTACCAGCTTTGACAGTTTACAAAATGATTCTGGCAGAAAGCAATAGGACCAACAACCATGAATGACTATTTCATGTAGTTGAGCAAGATTTCCAATATTATTTGGGAATATTACCAAGGGAACATATTTGATCTTTAAGGTTTTCAAATTGCTAAGCAAGCATAAAGAATCTGGGAATTTTTTCATATAACATCGTGAGATACTAAGAGATTGCAGGTTAACTAGATTTCCAATGGTTTCCAACTCGATCGAAGAATTGTTTAAATTGAGATTTAACCTTTCAAGGTGGTACAAAGAACATATTGAATCAACCAATGACCCATCAATAGAGCAATCGAGCTCAAGAAATCGCAAATGCTTTGGTAAGACCAATTGAAGCAAACCCTTGTAGCATAATTTTAGCACTCTCAAACTTCTTTTTTCCCAAAGATCAATATAGTCGAATCTAGATTTTAATACAAGCGTTCGAAACCTCGCAACACTATCAAAAGCAAGAGGATTTAATTCTCCTTTAAAGTCATCCATATCAATATTTTTTCTTGAGATAGCATCCATATAAATATGAAGAACTTCATTAGGAGGCCGACTTGGTTGTTTGTCCCCCTCGATGCAATAAAGTTCATTTCCCGAATTTAGACGGGCAAAATCATGAACTAGATCATGTATTTTAAATGTGGACCATGGTTGTTTATTCCTCCCAAATCCGTAGGACTCGAAAAAATATCTTTCCCTCAACTCTAGTGCATATATAAGTGCTATATCGTCCTTAGTTCTCTTCTCTTTGGACTCAATGTAGCCTTCCCCTATCCATAATTCCATCAACTCATTCACATTGTACTCATAGCCTTTAGGAAACAAAGAACAACACAAGAAGCAAGGTTTCAAATAGGAGGGCATACGGGTATAACTTATTTGTAAGGCCCCAAATATCTCATTTTCGGCATGTATTTCCCATAAATCACTTTGTAGGACCTCTGTCCAACTTTCTTCGGTTTTTTCATGACGAAGAAGGTTGGCAATTGATTTCAAAGCTAGTGGTAAACCACCACATTTCTTCACTATATGTTTTCCAATATTTAACAAGTTTGGACGATCACCATTTTCAAATGCATAATAATGAAAAAGAGACCAAGACTCATGTTCTAGCAAATACCCTAACCGAAACGGGGAAGTTGTTTGCATAATATTCGCAACCCGGTCACTGCATGTGGTTACTATGAAAGCTACCTTTGCTGCAGAGATAAAAGGAGCATAAAGAGACTCCCAAAGAGTTTGATTCTCATTCCACACACCATCAAGTACAATGAAAACTCGTTTCCTTTTGACGATTTCTTTAATTTTGTCCTGTAGAGTACTCAAGCTCTTCTGGAAGCAACTAGTTTTGGTAAAAGACTCGACCAGTTGTTGTGATAATCGTTCAACATTGAAATCCTCAAAAACACTTATCCATGCAAATTTATCAAAAAATTTATTCACTTCTCTGTTGTTATAAACGAGGTGTGCAAGTGTAGTTTTTCCCAGTCCTCCTTTCCCAACAATTGGAAGGACCGTAATCATTCTTTCATTAACGCTTGAAAACAATAACTCAATTACCTTCTCCTTGTCTCTCTTTCGGCCAAAAACATTTGCTTCAAAGATCAAGCGGCTCGATGATGCACGAAAACTTACACCCTCATCCCGCCTCGATCCATCTTCCTCACGCAGACGAAGGGCTTCTCCATCTTTTGCTATTTCATCAAATCTACTCCTGATCTCCTTGATACGGTCCACGAATACATCAGGAACCGTACTTCCCTCCTCCTGCTTCCTCTTGCGAGGATTCAACTCGGAAAAATCTCTAGCCTCAACTTTGGCCCGATATATCTCATACATGTACTCATCAAGGAAATACTCAGCCTCACGGCCCACCTCCTTGAGCTCCTTGAGCCAGAGCTTGACAGAATAATCTTGCATCTCTCTCTCCTCTGCATCACGCAGGGTCGCTTTGATTTTCTTTAGAGTCCTTATCAGCTTATTCAAATTGTCCCCCACAACAATTGCTTTCGGTGATTGCGCCGACAAAGAAGATGATGGGGCAAAAAAGGATTTTTTGATTTCGGGCAACAATTTAGTGGCTGAAGAGAGAAGAGAGGAAATCAATGCTCCGACTCCGGCCATGTTGGCAAGGAATTTTGCACCGGTTTCTTTTCGCAATTATGGTAAATTGGTGTTATAAAGTAAATTTGTAATGGAAAGAAAGGTTAGGATGAAGTTAGAACAAGATAAGTTGAAGTGAAGGATTTGATGAGGTTAATTTCTTAGATCAAGATGGCAATTGGAAGAGAAGAAATTGAGAAAGGCAACTATTGAAGTCAAAGTCTCCCCTCAATTTTTTTCTTTAGTACCCTCAAATTATTTTAGTAGCAAGTAACAAATTTAGAGAGCAATAAATAATTCAGAGGTTGTTTAATCTGACCAACTTTACAACTCATTCATGCATTAAATTTTTCTTTATATATAAAAGGTCACACCAACTTTCAAGAAAAATATAGAAAGCCGTCTACTTTTCAAAAAAATAAAAATAAATAGAAAGCGCATAAAAAGAATCTTATGTGGCTTTGCAAAGTCTAATTATATAGTTTGCATTATTTAAACATGTATTATCTTATATATTATTTCGGGATAAATGCACACCATTGATCCGGATTTGTGCTTTAATTGGATTGCAAGTTAGTACCTACATTACATATTTAAAATTTAAGTGACTATACTTTATAAGATAGTGCACATTTAATTTCCATTAACTTAATTAAAAAAACAAAACAAAAAAATCAAAATATCACAAACATAACACAGAAAAGAAACCTCTGTAACTTAAAACATCATTAAAATTAAAACAGAGTTTATATATATATATACAAATTACATTAATATGTACAACATTAGTCATCAAGTCTTTAAGTTAACTATTGCATACTGCTCTTGAAATATTTACTGAAAGAATCCTCTTCTTGCAGATACAATCTTATAAACTTCAATTAATAATTTCGGAAACCGACTCGAAAAATATCTATCAAATCCTTCCGGAAGAGACCCCAGCGATTCCTTGGAAACATAGCTTAGGTTCATAATCATGCAGGAATTGAAAAGTTGGAGTCTCAAATTCATCTTCACTCTCCTCGAAATCCTCTGATCTTGTTCTTTGAGAAGGTGGAGCCTCATATTCATCATAACAATCATCATCATCCCTTGGATTCTAAAAAGGCAAATATTATTATTTTGTTAATTATTTTTTGCAAATAAGTTTTTTTAATTAAATATATATTTTACCATGCGAGGAACACAGTTGTAATCGTCATCCATATTAAACGCCTTTGTCATTATTTCAGGCCCTCCTTCAAGCCACTTTTCATAGTGTTTCTTTTCTTCTTCGGTCAACGTACTCTTTAAGTCGACCGGACCAATGAAAAGCCTCACCTCCTCGAGCTTCTTGCCCTCAAACTCCTGGAGCTGACCAACAACATTCTCATCAATGGCGTCAACCATGAAAAGCACTTCATACCCCTTCTTCTTGAGATCCTCCAAGATAGGAGAGTTCTCAACGGCCGTCTTATTCCAAGACAAGAGAATAATATAATAAATCCCGCTCTGTCCCTCCTTCATGCGAGACACATAATCCTTTTAACCATCTGGAATTTTATCTTTCACTGATGTAGAATCAGCATTTAGATAGAGGAAAAAGAACAGAGAGAGAATTAAAGGGGAAGCCTCCAAAGAAATAACAGCAAACACACTACAAAAATGTGAAAAAAGAAGCTTTGCAAACGATAAACAAGTACAATTCTTTTCCTTCCATTTCATTATTATTTCTAACTTTTCTTCATCATATTGCACAATTAAGCGCCAATTCTTAGAAAACCCAGACAAAATTGCTGCCTAATAGCACATTCAAACCTTAATTTAGGCTTATTTAATTGCAATTTATTTTTTAATTTTTTCAGAAAGAGGCTATTAAATCAACTGTGATAGAACTGAAAAGTGGGAATAGGATATCTCCAGTTGTGTTCTATGGATCTCCACAAGGCATTCCAGTAGAAAAAAACCACTCGTTTATTAAGACTTTTAAGAGACGTTCGCTCAATTTGGAAAAACAAAATGATTTATCGCCAAGGTACCAACTTTTTTCTTATAATTGTTAATTTCTTTATATTATATTATTACACCTTGTTTTACTGTTTTATTATAATTCTTTCAAGCAACTTCCAAATAAGCACCCATTTTTGATATATGACAAATGATAGAGGGTTATTAGCAAATTTCTTACAAATATTAAATTTAGATTAAACATTTTTTTTTGAAATATTTGTGTTTGTAGTAAAGATGTATAGGTTGCATTTCCAAGGCAAGAAGACGCGATTAGATTTTCAAAAGTACATGCACAAACTTATGTGTTTAGTTACCAAGACCACTTGACCTGTCAAAGGCGCTTTCTTGTCTCTTCATACCAAGAATTTTGGACAAGGTTATTTTCGTAATTTCATATTACTTTTTCAACATTTTTTTATAATTTAATTTTTTGCTATGTTCTTTATCTGATTTTTAGGTATAAAGATGTGGATCCCAAGTTACACCATCATTATGAAGTTATTCAGGAGGTAAATACATATATATATATTTTTTTCTTTGAGAAATGATACCAGGTTGGATACCTGCAATTAATTAAGAAGAGAGTTGTTTTTTCATCTGGATGATGGAATATTACAAAAGAATAAAACTACAATAAAGATTAAGAAAACAAATAAAGAAAAGAAAAGAGAAAAAGAAAAGAATAAAATGATAAAAAAAAAGAATTCTAACAAAAGAAGAAGATAAATGGTGATGAGTCCCAATTAAGTATGAGGTGCTGGGTTGTAACCGCTTTTCCAGAGGTGATGCTCTAGTAGAATCTGATTTCGAATATTCCATAAGCTATAGCTGCCAATTTTGTTTTAAATTCTTTCCTGCCATTGGCCATACACACATAGCAAACAAATATTTGTGAGTATGTACCTCCCCCTCTTTTAATCATCTGGTCCATGGTTGGTACGGTAGAATGTTTCGAACTAGTCTCCAAAGGAAGACATTGATCTTGGATTTGGGAGGTTTTTTTTTTTTTTAATTTCCAGCTGAAGTATGAGGGGAATGTAAGTTTTGGATGCCAATGCAAAATAAGTGGACATCTTTCGTGAGAGGGGAAGTTGAAATTCCTTGAATCAGGGTTGGTTCAATACAGGTGGTTTATCTGTCGTAGAAACCTCTTGCGTTGCTTCCATTTTGACGACTTTTCTCCTTAAAAAGCAGATATACTGAACGAATTGAGAGAGAACATAAAAACAATTATGGTACAACAAAAATTAAAAATAAAACATAAATAAATAATAAAAATAATAAATAAATAATTATGTTTTTAATTTTCAGCTATGTACATTGTAGATTTTCAAATGGCAGAATATCACCAAAAATGCTATGATCCTGGTTGTAAAGGTTTGCTCTCTTTTTTCAAATGAAATGGTTATTTTATTTACATAATTGTTTTTTTATTTTTTGTAAAAATGATCCTGAAAAGTTTTAAAATAGGTTAAAAGTCCCGGCTTAGGCCTTTGCCTTGGGAATATTAGTAAGACTTTGTAGAAATTGGTAGGTACATGTTACATATACAATATTAATAAGACTTTGTAGAAATTGGTAGGTACTAAAAGAAAGAGGTTGCATGTTAATTCCTTCTTAAGTATCATTATGTTTTACTTTTTTAATTATGATTATAATTAATTTAAGCCTAAAAAAATAAAGGGTACAAAATAGTAGCTCCACACTTTAGTACCAGCATGTACTGCACACTACCAAAAAGTACCCGTCAATTTTAAAAACTCAAATTATTATTCGGGTACATGTATATAGGGCAAGATTGATCCTTCATTCGAGATCATTTGGTTGGTACATAACTGTATTGTTCACCCTTAATGGAAATTTGAGTGTAGGGTTCTGAAACCTATCTTAGTTATTATCTTCAAAAGAGAAAAAAAATCCAACACCAACTTAGGAAAAGACCGAACATCTCAATAATTTTATCCGTTCAATAAGAATTATATTACAAAGTGTTCTTACATTTTATTCAACAAGCTTATATCAACATAAATGAAAGAAATCACACAAAACAATCTCAACATACAATAAAGCAAGCAAACAAATACAAATTAACAAACAAATCACATATTTGAAACATAGAAACAACAAAAAATATAGAAAAGAGCAAATTGACCAAATATCAAATACAATTTCAGGTCGCTTCTCAATATAAATATCTGATGGTGATGGATGGGATATCCTCAATTTTGTGTTGGTCTTGATTTTTCACCCTCCGCTCGAATTCATCTGGCATCAAATATAGCTCTAAGACACGAAGAGTCGACACGTGTCGCAGATCTGGGAGCATTTTCAACATTCTGCAATCGTCTATTATGAGGTGGTTAATCATGGGCATGTCCCCCTCCTCTATCTTCCATTCCTCTAATTTCTCTAACCGATAAAGTGTCAACTTTTGTAGTTCAGGAAACCCGCCTGTAGAACAAATCATTTGCTTTCCTGTATATGCAGAGTGCCAGACCTGAAGTACTTTAAGGCATTGCAGTTTTTCTAGTATTGGCATCGGGTCTTGATCAATGCCGGATCTCCAAAGTTCGAGCTTCGTGAGATGCGGCGGAAACATATCAACTTTTAATGCCACATCCTCGAGCCGCCACTCCCCATCTAAATCCAAGGTTCGCAAAAGATCATAACCTGAGAATGCCTTTGTGTTAATAATACCTAATGGGAGGTCGTTCCGGCCAATTATCTCAAGGGACAGAAGGCAACCTAGCTTGGCAAGTGAAGTAACAATTAATTCCCAAGAATCAGTATAATTTGCAAGGCTTAACCTACGAAGGCTGGGCATATTCAACAACTCTAATCAAGCTGAGTTCGAAATTTTCAGCCTTTCAAGAGTTTGGAGATATGGCAGGTCAGCTGGTGCTAACCCTCGTCCGATGAGGCTTTGGAGATTTGGATGGTCATCCGGATCTTGCCTTATTTCTATCCATGCCGAACAAACATGCCTTAGAGTCTTGATGCCCAATAAAGACATGGGCACTCTAATCCCAATAGACTCTTCAAGATCTAACGTTTGGAGATTGTGTAAATGATTAGTGGGCAAATAAAATCCAAGCTCGAAATAGCACTCTATGAGTGCCAAGCATCTCAATGGACCAGCCCCTTTAGACTGTTCTTCAAGCTTGATTGTTGTTTACCATAAAAATCACACTTCTGAACCATCAAAACTCTTAGCAACTTAAATTGGGAATTAAATGGCACCATCTTTCCTAAGAAAATTAAAGTGCGGACATTCAGTTTTGTGTATTCGATCATTCTATTTTGGTCAAAGGAAGAATTTTTCCAACTAGAATCCCCTATTTGAAATGTCGCACGACGCGCATCAGTATTGTTCTCGAAATCAGCTCGCTTCGAGAATACTTTTAAGAAGCTTTTTTGCTTGGCTTCCTGAATAGCTAGATCAAGCAAGAAATCATGCACATGGAAACGTTCGATGGAACCATCGGTTTGTGATCTCTCTAAATTGTGTATCATACACCTGCAAAGAATAGTGTTTGGTACAATCGACATGGTGGAAAATCTTCTCGGTTTCTTCTTTGGTTAGCATCTTTACCCTAAAGATGTTTGACGCATTGAAAACTCTACAAGAAAGTTTTTGTTCTTGTAATAGTGGAATGGTTAATTGAACCGAACCGATCCTATTCAGAAGGTTTCCTTAGTTGTATGTCTTTTGTGATGTGTTGATTGATCTTTTGCAAATTCTGTTATGTGGATAAGTGTTTGTGGTGTTAATTTTGATTTGAGTTAAAAAAAAGTAAATATTGTATATAAGGTGTTCAACGAAATTTCCGAGTGAGGAAAGTCGTTCAATAAGTCTCTATTTCTCTAATAGCCACTTCTTGTTTAATATTTTAATTCAATTTCCACAAAAAAAAATAATAAATATTAAATGAGTAAATTTAAAAAAAAGAAAAGAAAGTGAAATGAAGAACTTGCCAGAAGATGTTTATGTGAGAGAGGTCAAGAATATTTGAGTTGTTTCTTTCTAAACCGACATCACTAATTTATGTATAAAATTTGAAAATCTTTTGAAATCTCCAACTTATACTTTGTTGAATACTTTTTTGAGCGTGGATTCTTCCAACCGACATAAAGATGTATAAATGGAACTTAGGAATATTTGTATGGATTTCTAAGAGAGTAAGTGAGAAAAGATCAGTACACAAGAGCAAGTACGAGAGAGTGTATTGTTGTAAATTATAGTTTTGTAATAATAAAATTAATTTCATATGATATTGCTTGGGTAAAATTCAAAATTTCCATAGAATAGGTTACTTTATGGTTCAGCAAGTTACAAAGATTAAATAAGTTGGACCAAAGTAAATAAAGGGTAGCAAATTTTTTTGGTGCATTGAACATTTTTCTTAAGAATAATAAATAGTTTTAATTGTGATTACAAAATTTTCAAAAATAGAATATAAATAATAAAATTGTATAAATTTATTTACAGATGGTGGTAGGATGGGCAATTTAGTATTTCTTAGAATGCATATCACACATACTACGAGGTAATGAAATAATGAAGTTGTCTCTAATATGTAAATTATGTTATGTTCTTTATGTAAAACCCCAAAAAAGACAACTCACGGTAACAATAAATAAATACTATCTTTGAGCAAGTTCTTCTAGATACTTTTCGGCTATTTTCTCCATTATACCTAGTTCATCACATGGTATAAATCCTTCTGCGACCCATAGCTGAATAATCAACTTAGCATCGTACACCCAATCTCGGAAAATGAAGCAAGGTAAACAAGGCATGCATTTGAGATTAGTCGGTAAATCCTCATAGCTAGTGGTTAGAATCTTCATGCACACATTTTCACCAGTCTGCCACTGAAGGGTTGCTATCTCCTTATTCCAAGCATCGCCATCTTGAGGTTTTGTTGATAAGCGACCACCCACTACAACCAATGTGAGAGGCAAACCACTGCATTTCTTCGAGATAATTTTTGTTGGTTCAAGTAGATCATGAGGATAGCTTCTATTGGTATTTTTGTCAACATAAGCCTTTTTAAAGAGGAGGTTCAGGCTTTCTTCCTCATTTAAAAAATGAAGTTTGCGTGGGTCAATTTTCGGGTCTTCTGCCTTAGCAACTTGAAAAAACCTGGTCGTGATCAGCACATGACTACCATTGTTGACATCCGGTAACACGTTCATCTTCATCATTTCATTCCACAGATCACCACCCATCTAAATATCGTCCAAGACGACTAAATATCTTTTTCCTTCTAAAACCTCCTTAATCTTAGAAATGAAATGTTCTTCCTCCTTTTCGTGCTCTTCTAGCTTGATCGAGAGCTTCTCTATCATTTTCTTCAAGATATCCATTGTGTTGAACTCTTGTGATAGGTTTAACCATATGCTATCCTCAAAGTGCCTCTTCACCTTTTCACTACAAATAAATTAAAGATGTTACACACGAATTATAGAAAATACTAAATTAGGCAAGTTATAAATATATATTTTATGACAATCGCCCTTGGACGTCATGCAATATGTCTACTTGTGTATACTGTTTAGATAAAAGTTTATATCATATTCATATCCATAAATTTTTCTCCGGATTCAGATGAACCTGGATCTGTATACACGGCTTGGATATTAAACGGATATGGATACAATTTGAAAATCATGAATACAATTGGACACAAATCTGCATCTTTTTAGATAATTAAAATAGATATTGAATGCACATGACTAATATTTATTCTATAACTCTTAAGATATTATTAGTACATAAAACATATCAGAGCTTTATATAAAAAAAAAAATAGTATTCCATGAAAATAATCAATCACTATAAATAAAGCAAATATCAAGAATTCGCCAAAAAAAATGCATTATATCTAAAATTACATAGGTCCAGTACTTATGATTTACCAAAGTAAAAAATTAAATGATACAAACCTTTGATATACTTTTTCGGCTAAAGTCGTCTTTCCAAGTCCACCGATTCCACCGATGGATACCACAGACCATCTCGGGATAAATTCGCTGCCTGACATGTGCAACCATTGAGGGGCCTTCCGACAGATTTTCTATTCCATACCTATTCACACAAAAGTTGTAATGGACTTGTATAAATTTAATGGATCGTTAGTTCATGGAGACATGGGCTTCTTGCACAGGGCCGGCCCAGGGGCGAGCCCAGCAAGCCCGTGGGCTAGGACAGCCACTGGGCCAAGGGTAACTATTTTAAATATATATTTATTTAAGCCCAGAGCCCGTTGATAATTTATCTGAAAATAAGTTCTGTTGTTGATTTTCTTTCAACGTGAATTTCAATTTTGATCCATGTGTTTCTTAGTCTCACCACTCTCAATTTTCTTTTACTACTGGACCACCAAAGTGTTGCCTCTTTCTTGTCTTTTTCTCATTAGAGGGCACTGGAGAAGAAAAAAAACTTCTTATTGGAGGAGTGAAGTCCTTTTGGCCAGTACTCATGTCTCATGTAATTGAAGTTTTAGCAAAGAAACAAAAAAACAGAAAGAAAAATGGGAGAAATAAAAGATCATACTTTTGCTCAAATTAATAGAATGCAGAAGTTAGAAGTTCAACAATTAGCCAATTATCTAAAGAATTCATGGTTTTTCTTACTCTACTCAGAAATTTTCATCTATGACTTTCATCTTATTTTCTATTTTCATAAGGTGTTTGACAATTTTTGCTTTGTTGTTTCTTGAAAATTTTTTTGAAGGCAATATCTCGGAGATAGTTACAATTTGGGCTAGGGCAACGGAAATGTCGGGGCCGGCCCTGTTCTTGCATACACTCTTTAAGGTGTTACAAATACCCGGTTTTTTTAGACTTAGGACTGTCAACCTCTTATAAGAATATATCAATTACATCCTCTATTAAGAAAGACATTTCCCTCACATCCTTCACCCAAATTTGAACTCGACTATCACCCTACGCTTTGAATCGGCACCTTTTAAGAATGATTGAATCCATCTCAACTCACGCTCCATAGACTCCACCTTGCCCTTCACTCCATACAACATCGGTGAGTTTGAGCAACAGAGCTCTCACAATTTCCTGAGCCCTCTCTCTGCTTTTCTCATCTCGTTATATGCAACTTTTTGTAACTAGATTGTTTATATCTAAAAAGCTTGGCTCATGGTTGATGTGGTTTTGTAACGTGGATGTAGGTTAAGGTATGTATATATATATAAGATTTGAGAGTGGAGTATTTCTTCTTCTCTACTCAAGGTCTCCTTTTTCATGGGACTCTCTTTCTTTACTTTTTCATTTAGGAAGAAAAGAAAAAAGACGAGCAAAACCTGTATAAAGAAGAAAGGAAGAAATGTACGAAGGCATTACAAGCAAAGCACAAGTTCGAATCATTTTTTCTTGTCCTTCAAATGTATTGCTTCTGAGAGGTATGCAATACAAAATTCTGTTTCCTATTTCAACTTTTCTTTTCTTAAGCCGTTTCTTTATATTTACTACAAACTACATTAGACGATCTCTTTTTATTGATTTAAGGAAGAATGGTTCGGTGGAATGATGCTTATTTTGTAAGACCTTAATTACATATGAAAAAGTTGTCGATGCCAAAGCATACCAATGGTAGAATCATTTTGTTCTACTTGAGTTCAAAATTTATTGAGATGAACCAAAAAGAAAAGAAAAAAAGAAAATACTAGAAGAGCCCCAAAAACTCAATAAGGAAAAGTGTAACCACACATTAGTACTGGACGCTGTCAAGATTGAGGGTCATGCAGCTTGTGATGCTAACATGGTGCTACCTAAAAGCGGTTTTCGCAGATGCCGGTACGGTACCGAATGACTGGAGAACCTCCAGTTGAAGAGGAAACTGCGTGGACATCTACTGACGTGCGGGACCCAGCTTCAGCTAGCAGATAACACGCCAGGTGTCAGCACTGGAAGCCTCCGAGATGCCATCACTGCTCTGTATGTAAGTAAGGTCAACATTAAATTATTTCTATTATTAAACTGAAGATATCGAATTAACCCTTTGAAAACTGTAAATATTGAATTTGGCCTTTTAGAAGTGAAATTATACCAATTTGGTTTTTCATAAGGGCAAATTTATTAGATTTTGAGTCTTATAATGAAACTTTTTTGATGTTTGCATTTGTGAAAGGTAGAAACTAAAATTGATGAATTTTGAGTTCTGAAGGATAGATTTGTTTTCCGAATGGTTATATTAAATTATCCCTTAAAATAATTATTATTACTAAAATTCACTTAAGAGTGATAAATGTGTGCTTAAAATGGATCATCACTGCGTATGGGTAGTTAATTGTGTTGGCGTTCAAAGCTACAAATTCTTTGTTCATTTGTGGTAAATTTGCAATTTCACCCTCATTATTTTACTTATTCCACAAAGGCCCTCAAGACAAGAATAAATATTAATTATTTTTACTGAATTGTTGGTATACTCATTTCTAGAGACTACATTTTGCACATTTGCATTATTGCCCAATTTTATTTCATTTTTCTATGGAAATGAAAGACGAAATGAATCAGCTAGAATCTTGCCGTCACTTTTGTTGCTTTCAGTATGTGATTTTATTTATTTGAATAATAATAAGTTTTTATCTCAAATTTTACGAATTAATTTCATTTCGTTTACAGTTCTTAGTGTAGCTTTTGCATTGAGTTTGCTCTGTTTCTTACTCATGGATTTTTCTCTTGTATTGAGTATCACTACCTATATAGAGGAAATATTTTTTACAAATTTCTTATGTTATTATTTATAATTTTGTTGATTATTTCTACCTATTAAATGAGACTATTTTAGGTTTATGAGAAGAAGAGACGGGTTTCTTGGAAATATGACTTGGGAAAGATGCAAAACTTTGAACAGGTATGTATCAAATATTTCACTTATTGAATTTTGTTGAATTCTATTTTATATTTTCAAATATAAATTTTTTGGTTTTTAGTAAGAAAAGATTGTTATGGTTTTTGCCTTTATATTCATATGAAGATTCGGAGAATATTTTCATCGCTTAAAGGCCTTCCAACTTGTTCTGAAGTTGTGTAAATTAAAAGTTGGATATTTGTTAATAGATTAATTTATTTGTTTTCTAGAGAAAGTGTTAATTCCATTTATTGAGTTCTTTTGTATAATTGTGAATATATGTAATTAATAAATATCTACAGGATATATCAAATAAGTGAACGTTTGACTGAGAAGTTTGGTTAATGTGCTAATAATTGAGAAGTTTGCGAAAATTTTGTTATGATTTTAATCTTAATGTATTGTAGCGAGGCAAGAGTTTTTTTGTGATAAACAAAAGGGAAATTATTTAAAGTCAAAAGAGTTGATACACACAAAAAAATAAAAAAATAAAAAAAAAATACAAATCACCTGCTACAATATTTATTAACCAATAAAAATAAAAGCCTAACAAATGTAAAATTTGGATCTATATATTACTAAGTTTACATGGAAAATAGCAATAAAAAACACCAAAAAAGAAAAAAGAAAAAATCAAACTATGGATATACACAAGGGTAACATGCATCATGCATGTATATATTAAATTAATAATGTTAGGATAATATAGTATTCTAATTCTAGAGTGCATTTGCATCGATTGTGCGATGGTGCCTCCCTACGAGCAGAGCTGACCAGAAACTGGAACCTTGCGCGAGATTCGTATCCCTATTATAAGAATAATAAAAACTCACAAAATTATTACACAATAACATATTAATGTCACATTTTCATAATATAAATTTCATGTATAATATAAGTCATGACAAATTTCGTTTATTATATGTGGTAAAATATATGATTTCATAATTACCTATTTTCCAACTCCGCGAGAGTGAAACCAGTCGTTCTACGACTATCTCTTCTCATGCTCTAGCTTCTCTTAACAAAAATCGGCACGAACAAATTCTGAAAAACATTGCCTGCATTGCCCCCACAACTGCTTCTATTGTTGCTCCTCTTTCTCGCCTTTTCTTCTGTTTCATTTGTCACTTTCTGCGATTCTTCTGTCTTGCTACTATCTTCATTTGTCGCGTCGTTATTCTCACTATGCTGGAACATTGCATCAAAGTAATTTAAGACATAAATATGTAAATTTATTTTGATATTCATATTCGCAACAAAGTAATAATGTTATTAATTGGTAACATACCAAGTTAGATAATTCATTGTTGATGAGGAACGAGAAGGAGGGTTCACATTCGGAATCTGACTCATCTGGAAGATTGCTCAGGATTCTGAACAGCTCCTCTTCTGGCATCGTGGCAATCTCTGATGCTCTTGTTTCAGCAAGAACTGAATTAAGGGTATCATTTTTATTATTAGAGAATTTGCAAGTGTTGTGATGTGCAAGAACAAGCAGAGAAACTATGGTTTTGAGGCATAGTTTGATGAAACTCTCCCTTGCAAGAGAGAGTTCAGTTTGGGCATTGTCTTATTGTATTAGATGAAACTATGGTTTTGAGACATAAGTTTGATGTATTGTGTGTTTTTAGTGTGTTGTTTTGGGTTATATTTATAGTTTAATTTGTAAGTTGGGGTGTTACGCATTATATGGACTTTTGTAGGTTTTGAGTGTATTGGATTTGGGCTTTTAGATATGCCATCTAGTACTAGTAAAAGTATGAAAAGGTTTAAAAGTATTAAAAGTAAGCCCAGACCATATTTAGTTGGGCTTCATGGGGCATTGAGTTTTCTACGAACCGGGAAAGAAATTCCTAATTTGAAAATGTAAGGAACTGAATTTCCAATTTTAAAATCCTCTTTTCAGAAAAGGAATTAAAATTCCATATTTTATAAAGCAGGAATTAAATTACCGATTTTGGGGATTTACACCGTTTTAGAGGGAGGGATTTGTCAAAAGTACGGAGGAGAAAAAATAAAATAAAAATAAATAAAAAAGAGAGAAGGAAATAAGGTCCAGTAAATCAGTAATGGCGAACGATGCGATACGAAGGATGACGTAGATCGACTTTTCTCTTGCTTCAAATGCGGCGTTTCGCTTCCCCGTAAGCTCTCTCTTTATCAAAAAAGCATCTATTCATTGCCAAGCTATGATTTTCGAAGCGTAAATTACTAAAAAGGGAAACAAAGATCATGTACTAATGTATGCCTTTGGACTGTAGGTGCTTCTGTTGGGATCAAATTGCTAAATTGCAATCTCTATTCTTATTTACTTATCTAATTATTAGCATTTAGTTTCTATCTAATACTTTTAACAAGCTTCAATGTATGTTTTATCCAGAATCTGCATTTAGAGAGAGAAGAAACCACAAAGAGAGAATTAAAGGGGAAGCTTCCAAAGAAGGAATAACAAACACTTTACAAAAATGTGAAAAGCGAAGCCTTTCAAACGATAAACAAGTATACTTCTTTTTCCTTCCATTGTATAATTAAGTGTTAATTATTGCAAAGCTGGAACAAGTTAAGGCCTAAATATTGCATGTTCGAACCTTAATTAGGGATTAATTAATTAATTACAATTTCTTTTTAATATTTCAGGAAGGGCAATTAATTCAACTGCAGTAAAACTGAAAAGTGGGAACAAGATATCTCAAGTTGTGTTTTACGGATCTCCAAAAGGCATTCCAGTCAAAAAGCCACTCATTTATTAAGACTTTTAAGAGAAATACGCCTCGATTTAAAAAAACAAAATGATTTTACACCAAGGGACCTGCTTTTATTTTTATTTTCTTTATATTATATTATTATACCTTGTTTAACTGTTTTGATATATTTTTTCAAGCAACTTTCAAATAATACATTAAAATTTCGATATATTTTACAAATTAGAAAGTTAAACAAGGTGGTTAATATTACATTGAAAGCTAATTAGGGTTATTTGCGAATTTCTTATAAATATAATTATAAATATTGGTATAAGTATATTTTTTTGAAATATTTTTGTGTAGAAAAGAGATATGGGTTACATTTCCAAGGCAAGAAGAGGCGATTAGGTTTTCAAAAGCACATGCACAAACTTATGTGTTTAGTTATCAAGACCATTTGACCGGTCAAAGGCATTCTCTTGTTTCTTCATACGGACAATTTTGGACAAGGTCTTTTTCGAAATTTCACATCTTTCATTTTATTTCTCAACAATTTTGTAATTTGCCGTTTTTATGGTTTTATTTAATGTAGTTTATCTGTATATTGTTTTGATATTTCAGGTATAAAGATATGGATCCCAAATTGCGCCATCATTATGAAGTTATCAAGAGGTAATTGTAAATATATTTATTATTTATTTATTTTTCATTTTTGTAGTGTAATGTTATTATTTTAATTTTCTATTTTTTTTAGGTTTGCCATGTCACATGTATTTTGATCTGGATTTGAGAAGAAAATAAACTCAAACAAAAAATGAAGATGAAATAATAGATATTTGTTTTAACATAGTTCTTACATTCAACAAGTTTATTTCAACATACATGAAAAAAATCACACAAAACAACTTCAGCATACAATAAAGAAAGCAAACAAATACAAATTAACAAACAAATCACACACTTGAAACATAGAAACAACAAAAAATATAGAAAAGTACGAACTGACCAAATACCAAATAATATTTCAGGTCGCTTCTCAATAAATATCGGCTTTGATGGTGATGGATGGGATATGCTGGATTTTGTGTTGGTCTTCATTTTTCACCCTCCTCGTGAATTCATCTGGCATTGCATATAGCCCTAAGACACTAAGAGTCGGCACGTGTCGCAGATCTGGGACCATTTTCAACCTTCTGCATCCTCGTATTATGAGGTGGTTAAGCATGGGCATTGCCTCCTCCTCTATCTTCCATTCCTCTAATTCATCTAAGTAACAATCCAACTTTTGTAGCTGAGGAAACCCGCCTCTGGAACAAATCATTTGCTTTCCTGTATATACAGAGAACCATAATGTAAGTACCTTAAGGCATTGCAGTTTCTCTAGTATTGGCATCGGGTCTTGGTCAATGCCGGATCTCAAAAGTTGGAGCTTCGTGAGATGCGGCGGAAACATATTAGCATTTAATGTCACATCCTCGAGCAGCCACTTCCCATCTAAATCCAAGGTTAAAAGATCATAACCCGAGAATGCTCTCGTGTTAAAAATACCTAATGGGAGGCCGTTGTGAAGTATCTCAAGGGACACGAGGCAACCAAGCTTGTCAAGTAAAGTAAGAATTGATTCCCAAGAATCAGTATAATTTGCAAGGCTTAACCTACGAAGGTTGGGCATATTCAGCAACTCTATTCCGGCTGGGTTCTGTATTGTCAGCCCTTCGAGAGTTTGGAGATATGGCAGGTCAGCTGGTGCTAACCCTCGTCCGATGAGGCTTTGGAGATTTGGATCTGGCCCTATTTCTATGGATACATGCCTTAGAGTCTTGATGCCCAATAAAGACATAATAGGCACTACAATATCCTCAGAGTCTTGAAGATCTAATGTTTGGAGATTGTGTAAATTATCAGTGGGCAAACAAAAATCATCGAAATCACAATCTCTGAGTACCAAACATCTCAGGTGGAGCAGCCCCTTTAGGCTCTTCTTCAAACTCGCTTGTTGTTCATCATCGAAATCAAAATTTTCAACCATCAAAACTCTGAGCAACTTAAATTGAGAACCAAATGGTATGATCTTTCCAAAGAAAATTAATGTGCGAACATTCGGTTTTGTATATTCAATCAGTGTGTTCTGTTTGAAGGAAGCATCTTTCCAGCTAGAATCCTCCAATTGGAATGTCGCCCGGCATGCATCGGTATTATTCTCGAAGTCAGCTTGCGTCGAGAATACTTTCAAGAAGCTTTTTTGCTTGGCTTCCTGAATAGCTAAATCATGCAGGAGATCGTGTACCCGGAATTGTGTGATGGAATTATCGATTATTGATCTCTCTAAAATTTGAATCATACACCTGCAATGAAAAATATTTGGCTCAGATAAATTACAAAACAATAGGGGGGGGGGGGGGGGGGGATCATTATTGGTCTCATTTGTATGCAAATTTAAAAAATACATTTTACTGATTTTATTAACATGTTGGTGAAGATATCAGGTATCAGATTTAGCTATTGTTGGGTCCTCATGTGTTCAAAAGAAATTAAGTTGGACTTTGGACCTTAATTTATAGTTCTGCTAATATAAAAAATTGGAGGATTTTTGTGCAAAAAGTGCAAATAAAAGTTCAAGCTCCAGGGAGATTTTTTGTGAGTGCGTATTGAAGGCATCTTCTTATTTTGCCAAACTAAAACGCCCAAGGCAAAAGAAAAGATGAAAAGAGAAGAGGAAAAAGAAAGATCAGAACAAAATATATCTTCAGTTGTATAAAGCGGTTTGTGATTCCACCATATATATATATATATATATATATATATATATATCAATCTAATCAACTCTCTGAGCGTTGATTGGAACCTTTTTAGTGTGTAACAAATGTTTGATCATTTGATATATTGAAAAATTTAAAAGAAGGTTTTAAGTTTTTCTTAGTTGTATTCTCTTACGATGTCTTGATTTATCTATTGCATATTGTATTATTTGGATAATGTTTGTGATTTAATTTGACAGGTTGAGTTAACAGTAAATATTGCATGCAAGATGTTTGACGAAATTCTCGAGTGAGAAAATTTGTTCAGTACACCACACCCTTCTTGTCCTAACAGGTATTTCATGTTGAATATTTGAATTCATTTTCCTCAACAAAATAACTAAATAAATAAATTTAAAAAAAAAAGAAAGAGAAATGGAAAAGTTGCTAGAAGATGTTTAATGGAGGAGAGAGTTCAAGAGACCATGCAGGGCCTGTTTGGCACACCGTTTAGAAAAACTAGTTACCGTAGTTAAGCCTAAGTTCTTTTTTGTTTGGATCCCTGTAAGTGCTCGAACTACTGACAAATATTCTAGAATCTTGGCATTTCGCTTGAACTCCAGGCTTAAGAATCTTAGAACCCTAGAATTGACAAATATCCTAGAATCTTAAATGCTTCTCTTGAGATATGATTTGATCTATTTTTAGCTTCATGTTTGTACTGTTTTTTCTCATTCAATTTTTTTTTTTTTTTTTTTTTTTTTTGTGTAGCTGCAGTTAAAATCATTAGATTTACTACTAGCATTGAACAACAGCACTAAATCGACTAAATTGACAGTAATTCATTTTTTGAGAATAGACAATGACAATCATTAATTCCATTTCCTTAATTTTAAAATTAGAGTTGGTCTGTCATCTATTAGATTCAGATTTGGAAAAATCTGGACTAGATGTGCTGCTTAGATAAATAAAAAGAGAAAAATATTTTTTTAGTTAATTATACTTTGTCGAATATATTTTTGAGAGTGTGGATTGTTCCAACCGATATAATTATGTATAAATAGAACTTAAGAGTATTTGTATGGATATATAAGACAACACGTGAGGGGAGTATATAATAGCAATTATGAAAGTGTACTGATGTAAATTAAAGTTTATAATACAAAAATTATTGTGATATAATATTTCTTGGTTAAAATCCAACATTTCCCTATTCATACTTCTATGTGTATTAGGTGCCAAACGTCCCAAATCGTCAGTTTGGTATGACCGGTACGATAGAACAGCTTGTTTTTTCTTTGGCAAGCTTTTTCTTAACTCTCTGAGCTGTGATCCACATCCACCTTGTTGATGGAAACTTTTTTAGTGTATAACATAGATATTTGATATATAGAAAAGTCTACAAGAAGATTTTGTTCTCGTAATAGTGGTTCGGTCAAATTGAACCGAACTGATCTTACTAAGAAATTTTCCTTAATTGTGTCTCTTGTGATGTGCCGATTTATCTCACACATATTGCGTTATTTTGGTAGTGTTTGTGGCTTTAATATGACTGGTTGAGTTAACGATAAATATTGCATCGAGTATTTGACGAAATTCTCGAGTGAGGAAATTTGTTTACTACACCCTTATTTGTCTGAACACATATAACCTTTTGAATATTTGAATTCATTTTCCTCAACAAAATAATTAAATAAATAAATTAACAAAAAAAGAACGAGAAATGGAGTTGCTAGAAGATGTTTACTGGAGATGTATATTTGTGGTGTTCTAAACTTTCACTAATTGATCAGTTATGTATCAAACTATGAAAATCTCTAGAGTTCTCCAAATTATACTTTGTTAAATATTTTTTTGAGAGTGATGTGGATTGTTCAAACCGACATAGATATGTATAAAGAAAGCATTTGTATGGATATAAAAGAGAGCAAGTGAGAAGAAAGTATACAAGAATAAGCATGAGAGTAAGTGTATTATTGTAAATTACAGTTTGTAATAATAAAATTATTTTGATGTATGATATTTCTTTGAGTAACATCTAACATTTCCATATTTAGTCTTGTACGCATAATGGGTGCCAAAAGTCCCAAATCTATACGGTACCTACATTTATAATTCCATATATAGTTTGTGGCGTGAGTATCCATTAACCACTTAATTTTGGCAATTTTCAAAATAAATCGTTGTATTTCTTTCAAAATAAAGCGTGTGATACTTCTATACACTCACGTGAAAGTAACCTCATTCATATATTTTTATCTATCTTTGAACATTATCAAGAAATCATATCACTCCAATTATTTTAGTTATTTAATTATAATGTATGGATAGATTTGAATCATTGCATAACTACTAATTTTATAAGATAATTATTTGTGTATGGTTATCTGTCATTATTTACAACTACTTTTAAACAATCTCAATAGGCATCATTATTCAAAAATTTGTAATTCATTCTATATGATTTTAAGTCGGCGTTCAATAAGATATTTGTATTGTCCACATTTGACAAACATAGTAAGAATTTATTACAGATTTGAGATTTTAAAATTAAATATTTTAAATTAGTCCCTGATACTTCTTTTATTTTTATTCTACTTTTGTAAGGTTGTTATTTTACGACTATTTTTTATCAATCTCAGTAGGCCATATCATCTTAATGATTTTTTATTCAGATCGTATGATTTTAATCCAATGTTTGATGAGTTGTTTTTTCGTTGTCCACATTGACGTAAGTGGTGGAAATCTATTAAAGATTGAATATTTTCTACATAAGTGGCTCAAAGAAATTTGCAATTAAAATTTAACTATTTGAATTTAGTTTGGTTGTATTTATTTTCTTTTTTTTTCCCCAAAAAGATTAGTTATCAATATTAATATTTAGCTATTTGTTTACTAAAATATACATATATAAATTTTTTTTAATTTTATTTTCATATTGAGTTTCATATTATCCAGTTCTAGCTTAAATTTTTGTCCCAGTTAAATTTGAAAAGAGAAATTATATAAAATATGTATATGAAGAGTATGGTGTGAAATAAAACAATTTTCTACATAATTAGACTTTTGTAGTGTATCGTAAGAAAATAATATATTGTAATAAATATATTTTTTGTCAAAATGAGTTCCTCATTCAATACAAAATGAGATATTGCAATGAATGTTTTTTATTCAACGAAGAAATCTCTTACCTTAGTTCCGTTTTGATGCTAATGGAAATTTAATTAATAAACTTTTGATTTTATGATATGGACTCAACTTACTCAGTTATGAGTCATTGACTGCAATGAAATAATTTTATTTTCTATTAATAGTAAATTTAAAAAATCCACATCATAGCCAGGGTGGTCCTGTGTTTACAGAGACCCCAAGTGATAAGTAATTCACCGAGTCTTCAAATTTAAGAAAAAAATAATTTAACAGGCTGTGTTATAATAAAAGAAGAAAGAAGAAAGAAATTAATTTTACAAATTTTGGTTAAATAAAATTATTTCGAGTTAACTATATTTCAAGTTATAATTGACCATAGAAATTATGTAATGTTTCAACGCTTAAAAATACATCTTTGTGCAGTTTTGCAATTCAGGAAGAAATAAATTTAGTAGTTTATATAACGCATCATGTGCTTTGTTCTTGGAATCAATGAATTCTATTATATTAAAATATCTATAAATATTCTAAATTTAGATATGTATAGTAAAATTAAAAAAGTTTGATTACTTGGAAAACTAGTTCCTCTGCAATTTTACCTCGGAACCATCTCTTATTTGTCACGTGACTAAATAGGATGGGCTATTGTATGTTTCGACAAGTTATCAAGAGTAAATACGTTGGATCAAAGTAAATCAATTGTTAAAAAAATGAATCGGCGCAATGAAGAATTTTCTTAAAAATAATAATTTGTTTTAAATAGAATTAAGAAAATGTCAAAAATATATAATAAAATTATATAAATATATTTAGAGATGTTGATGACTACAACGGGGAGTTTAGCATTTCTTAGAATGCTCATCACGAATATTTCGATGTGATGAAATAATAAAGTGTCTCTAGTATATAAATTATGTTATGTCCTATATGTCAAAACCCAAAAGAATGAAAATTACAGTAACAATATAAATAAATAAATGAGTCAAAGATAGAATTGGTATCTTTGAGCAAGTTCTCCTAGATTCTTCTCGGCTATGTCCTCCATTGTACATTGTTCATCGCAAGGTATAAATCCTTCTGCAACCCATAGCCGAATAATCAGTTCAGCATCGTATACGCAATCCTCGGGAAAGGAAGCAAGGTAAATGAAGCATGGTTTGAGATTACTCGGCAAATCCTCGAAGCTGGTGGCTAGAATATTCATGCACTTATTTTCACCAGTTTGCCACTTCAGGGTGGTTATCTCTTTATTCCAAGCAAAATCGGTTTGAGGTTTTGTTGATAACAGACCACCCACAACAACCAATGCGAGAGGTAAACCACCGCATTTTTTTGAGAAGGTTTTTGCTGGTTCAAGTAGATCATGAGGATAGCTTCCGTTGGCTAATTTGTCAACACAAGCCTTTCTAAAGAGGAGGTTTAGGCTTTCGTCTTCATTTAGAAAACGAAGTTCCCATGGGTGACTTCTTGGGTCCGCTGCTTTAGCAATGTCGGAAGACCTGGTGGTGATCAAAACACGGCTTCCATTGTTCACATCAGGTAACACGTGCATCATCATTTCACTCCATAGATCATTCGTCCAAATGTCGTCCAAGACGACTAAATATCTTTTTCCTTCTAGAACTTTCGTAATCTTAGAAATAAGATGGTCTTCCTCTTGTTCATCCTCTTCTTGGTTGATTAGCTTCTTCACCATTTTTTTCAAGAGATTAGTTGTATTAAACTCTTGTGATACATTTAACCATATGCTAACCTCAAAGTGTTTCTTCACCTTTTCACTGCAAATAAATTGAAGATCTTATACACATATATGGGTGTATGGAAAATAATAAATTAAATAACCATGATTTAAAGGTTATACTTTTTACGATTGCATATGGACATAGCATGCTGTAAGTCGAATAATGTTAACGGTTAAGATAAAGGTTATATGATTCTATAATTTTTTATTCAGATTTGCTGTACCCAAATCCGAATATAGTTCGGATATTAAACGGATATGATTACAGTTAGAAAATCACAGAGATAGTTCGGATAATGAAAATAGATATTTAATGCACATTACTAATACTTATTCTGTAACCATATTACATAAAATATATCGGACCTTTATATAGAATCTAGATTTCTACACTATAAAAATGATCAATCAGTATAAATATAGAAAAATCTCAAGAATTCACGAAAAAAAATTATAGCATATGTCTTGTGAAATTCTTAAAATGAATAAAGTAGGTAAGTACAAAAGTCGTCCAGTACTTATATGATTTACCAAAGTCCAAAATTAAATGATACAAACCTTTGATATACTTTTTCAGCTAGAGTCGTCTTTCCAAGTCCACCGATTCCAACAATGGATACCACAGACCGTCTGGGAGTCTGTTCATCAAGAAGCAACTCGATAATATTGTTCTTCTCAGCATTAACCCCGATAAGATCTATATTATTTATCTCGGGATTAATTGGCCGCCTGACATGTGAACGTGTTGAGGAGCTTTCTGGCAGATTTTCTATTCTGAAACTACAGGAAAAATAATTCTCATAAAAGTTCTAGTAAACTGGTATAAATCTAATTTATAGAGTCAAAAGTTTTGTACTGTTTTGGAAGGATAAGAATTTTATTTATGGGCTATTTGATTAGTTAAACTACTTATTTTTTGTTCTTTTGTATTAATTATATATGATTAAGGCATCATCATCATGATGTGGCTCCTAGCATTGTTAACCCATTGTTATTCTAGATGCACTTTTTTCAATAATAAAGCAGCATTTCGTCCACTGGTGTTGATTGATTTCATCTACTGTCATCGTGTTGCTTTGCCTAGAGTTATGGACCTTTTCTGGTATACGGTTTATTGAGAATTCAGTCGGCTTGGTTACGAATCAGATGATTGAATCCGTTTCTTTCAGGAAGGAATTAAATCCACTAAAATCTATGCTAATCATGCTCATCAAGGATCTTAAAGTCACATTTAGTAATAACAGAAATTCATAAATACCATGAAATAAATAGTAGTAAAGTGTTGTAACCTCCTCTCACTCTCTCTATTTATAACATGATATACTTGGTATATACTTGGGGTACATGTTCGATTGGTGAAATCACTATATTCATAATTTTATAATATGAAAGCCTCAGTCTAACAGAAATGAATGTGATGAATAGTTAGACTGTGACCTCAATTGACACAAATTACCAAATTCTTCGTTCTCTCATCTATTTATGCAACACAATCAAGATATATAAGCAAAATAGGAAATTTATCACGTATATGCATGTTTGAAAATAAAATACCACCAATACCCACTTTTTTTGAAAAGAAACTCCCTTACTAATGCTTTGCATTTTCTAAAGGCCGAAAAGTTGCAGATCTTTTGACCATTCAAAAGGGCAAAACTCATTATCACTAATTAAACAGTTATTTAGGTCGTTTTGAAATTAAAAATAGCATTTTGAAATTAATTTGCTGGAACTCAAATTTTGGGGCAAAATAAGAAAAATAAAAGAGTATAACCCCCAAAAGAATTACAAAAAAGAAGAGTTAGAAAAAAAAAGACTTTTTTTTTTTTTTTAACACTCAGAAAAAAAAATTAGCTAGATAGCACCCAAATGAAAAAAATTGGGTAACTAGCACTACCGCCAGTTTTTTTGGCGGTAGAGGGTGTCTACCGCCAGAATTTCTGGCGGTAGAAGCTATTTTTTAATTTTTCCAATCAGCGGACCGAAACAGATTAATTAGGAGAATATTAGTGTCTACCGCCAGAATTTCTGGCGGTAGAAGTCATTTTTTAATTTTTCCAATCAGCAGACCTAAACAGATTAATTAGGAAAAAATCAGTGTCATCGCCAGCTATTCTGGCGGTAGATGTAGAATTTTTTTTTTCGACATCAGAATTCTTACCCGTTTTAGCAAGAAAATCATAGAAAAATTTTGAAAATTCAGCTCTACCGCCAACTTTTCTGGCGGTAGTGACATTTTTGTAATTTTTTTAGGTATCCGTTATCAAACTCGCTAAGAGAATAAGAAGGAAAAAAAAAAATTTAACCCTCTACCGCCAGGTTATCTGGCAGTAGAAGTGTTAAATTTTTTTATTTTTTTTTCGGTTCAGGTCAGGAGCTAAAGGGTTTGGGAAAAGGAAAAAAAAAAAAAATTTTAACACTCTACCGCCAGGAAACCTGGCGGTAGAGGGTTAATTTTTTTTTTTCTTCTTCTTCTTTTAACGGGTTTGATAACGGATACCTAAAAAAAATTACAAAAATGCCACTACCGCCAGAAAAGTTGGCGGTAGAGCTGAATTTTCAAAAATTTTCTATGATTTTCTTGCTAAAACGGGTAAGAATTCTGATGTTGAAAACAAAAAAATTTCTACATCTACCTCCAGAATAGCTGGCGGTAGACACTGATTTTTTCCTAATTAATCTCTTTAGGTCTGCTGATTAGAAAAATTGAAAAATGGCTTCTACCGCCAGAAATTCTGGCGGTATGCACCTCTACCGCCAGAAAAGCTGGCGGTGGACATTAATATTCTCCTAATTAATCTGTTTCGGTCCGCTGATTGGAAAAATTAAAAAATAGCTTCTACGTAGACACCCTCTACCGCCAGAAAAGCTGGCGGTAGTGCTAGTTACCCAATTTTTTTCATTTGGGTGCTATCTAGCTAATTTTTTTTTTTTCTGAGTGCTAAAAAAAAAATTCAAAAAAAAAAGGCCTTTGAAAACTTAACTAATGAAATATCAACAAAATTTTGCAATAACAATCTATACCTCTCTTTATTTTCTTGGATCTCCTTCAGCCTAGCATGAATGTTATTGATCGCGCTATCAAGGTTGTGCATGGCGACTAACTTCACGGGCTTCTTGCATACTCTCTTTAAGGTGTTACAAATGCCCGGTTCTTTTAGACTTAGCCTTTCAACCTTTAATAAAAATGTATCAATTACATCCTCTATTAAGAAAGACACTTCCCTCACATCCTTCACCCAAATTTGAACTAGAGTATCACCCTTCTTTGAATCAGCATCTTTTAAGAATGACTGAATCCATCTCAACTTGCGCTCCACAGACTCCACCTTGTCCTTCACTCCATACAGGGTTTATTAAAATTAATGCTTTTATAAATTAATAAGTTAATTTAAATTAGTTTGTATTTTATATTGTGTTTGTAATAAGGCCTTTGGCCCATAACAATTAGGTGCCTTGAATAGGTGTTTTGTATGGGTGTAAATGAATGGGTGTATTTTGGGGTGCCATGAAAGGGTGCCATAAAAATAACTACAAATAGAGGGTGAGATTGAGGGGTGGTAACCGACTCATTATCCACTAAAATTGTAACCAAAGGAAAAAAGAAAGGAAAATTAAGAAAAAACCTCTCATCTATTCTCTCCATTCAATAAATCAATCCAAAATTCCAACAAATTGGCATCAGAGCCACGGTGTTTTGAGTTTAGTAGAAGAAGTAGAAGGAGATCACTATGACAAACCAAGGCGGTGTATTTGGGCTTCCAAATTCTTCACAACTCATTTTTGATGGAGAGAATTACGATTATTGGAGTATTAAGATGAAGACGCTTCTAATTTCTCAAGATTTATGGGAAATAGTTGAAGAGGGGTATGAAGACGTGGAGGCGGTAACACCGTCGGAAAAAGAGACGGACGAGGCTAAAAAGATAAGGCTAGAATTGGAAACGGAGATGAAAGGAAAGAAGAAGAAAAATGCAAAGGCGTTATTCTTGTTACAACAAGCGATTTCGGAAAAAATATTTCCGAGAATAATCGAGGCAAAAAGCGCAAAAGAAGCATGGGAAATCCTACAAAAAGGATTTCAAGGAAACGAGAAGGTACGAACGGTTAAACTCTTGACCGTCAAAAGGGATCTTCAAAATTTGAAGATGAAAGATAATGAGACGCTAACGGATTTCTTCTCTAAAATTATGGAGTTGGTAAACAAAATAAGAAGTTTGGGTGAGGAGTTTTCCGAAAAGTCGGTTTGTGAAAAAATTCTCATTAGCGTATCGGCAAAATATGACAACATGGCCTCGATCATTGAAGAAACTCAAGATATCTCAACCCTTAATGTACATGATCTAATGGGTTCATTAGAAAGATATGACCAAAGGATAAATAGAGATACCGAGCAATCTTTTGAGAGCGCATTCCAATCGAAAACCACCATAACCGAATCGTCAAACCAAAATACGGTGAAGGGAGAATCATCTCGTGGCGGTAAAAACGGTAAAGGGAAAAGTCGATTTGGAAAAGGAGAAAATAGAGGAAATAATCAAAAGTGGTGTAATAATTGTAAAAATTCCTCTCATTTCGAAAAAGATTGTTGGTATAAAGGAAAACCCCAATGCTATAATTGCAAGAAATTCGGTCATCTAAAAAAAGATTGCCGAAATAAAACCAACGAGCAAGCCAATTACACCGAAGGGAAAAACGGTGCGGAACATACCTTTATTGCATGTCATGCGGCCCTAGAGCGAAAAGAAGAAGTGTGGTATGTTGATAGCGGATGTAGCAACCATATGACCGGAAACGAATCGGTCTTTAGCGAAATTGATACAACCGTCATTACTCAAATTACAATGGGTAATGGTGCGGTTGTCCAATCGAAGGGAAAAGGCACAATCGCTATTGAAACAAGGAGAGGTCGTTTGTTAGTGGGTGATGTATTGTTTGTTCCGGAGTTGGCGCAAAATTTATTGAGTGTTGGGCAATTGATTGAGCACGGTCATGCGGTTCATTTTGAGGGTGAGTTTTGCAAACTTTACGATAGGCCTAAAAATGAAAGTAAATTAATTGCGAATATTAAAATGGAGAAAAATCGCAATTTTCCTCTTATTCTAAATATTTCCAAACACGCGGCGTTGAAGGCCGGTGTTGAAGATATATCATGGTTATGGCATAAAAGGCTTGGTCATGTGAATTTTGAAAGTTTAAAATATTTGAGTAAGAAAAATATGGTGTACGGATTACCGAACATACAAGAGAAGGGTGATGTGTGTGAAGCGTGTGCGCTCGGTAAAATTCACCGAGAACCATTCCCAAAAGAAAGGGCGTGGAGAGCCATGAAACCGTTGGAGCTTGTGCATACCGATGTGTGCGGGCCAATGAAGACAACTTCAGAAGGCGGTAACCGATATTTCATCACCTTCATCGATGATTACTCGCGAATGTGTTGGATTTATTTCATGAGACAAAAATCCGAGGTATTTAATATTTTTAAAAAATTTCAAATTATGGTTGAGCGGCAAAGTGGCCGGTTGATTAAAAAAGTAAGAAGTGATAGAGGCGGTGAATATAACTCGAAAGAATTTGTGAAATTTTGTGAAAATATCGGTCTTGAAAGACAATTAACCGTGGGTTATACACCGGAGCAAAACGGTGTTGCCGAAAGAAAAAATAGAACAATAATGGAGATATGTCGAGCGATGTTAAATGAAAAGGGCGTTCCGACAAAATTTTGGGCCGATGCGGTGAACACGGCGGTTTACTTGTTAAACCGGTGTCCCACAAAAGCGGTCAAAGATAAAACCCCATTTGAAGTGTGGTCGGGTGGAAGAAAACCATCCGTGAATCACTTGCGAATTTTCGGATCCGTTTGCTATGCGCATATCCCGAAGGAAATGAGACATAAACTTGAAGAAAAAGCCGAGAAATGTATTTTTATCGGTTATAGTTCTCAATCAAAGGGTTATAAACTATTTAGTCTAAAAAGAAATAAATCAATCACAAGTCGAGATGTGATTTTTAATGAGAAAGAAAAGTGGGCTTGGATAGAAAAAGGAGTTGAAAACATACCGATATTGCCAGTACATGAAGAAGAAAACGGCGTAGAAGAAGCCGAAGATGAATTTAAAAATAATGATGAAGAAGAGGAAGTACCGCAATCTCCTCCGATTAATGATGGGTCGAGTTCCTCTACGCCAAGTTCAACACCACCGGTAAAGAATCAAAGATTTAGAAATATAAATGATATTTATTTAAATTGCAACTTTTGCGTTGTCGAACCGGAATGTTTTGAGCAAGCGGTAAAAGAAGAAGTTTGGAGAAATGCGATGGAAGAAGAAATAAAAATGATTGAGAAAAATGAGACTTGGGAGTTGGTTGAAACACCAAAAGAGAAGAGTGTAATCGGGTTAAAATGGATTTATAAAACAAAAACAAATCCGGATGGATCCGTTCAAAAATACAAGGCAAGATTAGTTGCGAAAGGATATGCACAAAAACCGGGTGCCGACTATCAAGAGACATTTGCACCGGTTGCGAGGCATGAAACTATTAGGTTGTTGATTGCCTTGGCGGCACAAAAAGGTTGGAAACTATACCAACTTGATGTAAAATCCGCTTTTCTAAACGGAGTATTAAAAGAAGAAGTATATGTGGAGCAACCGCAAGGGTTTGTGGTTGAAGAAAAAGAAGATAAGGTGTATAAATTGAAGAAAGCGTTGTACGGGTTGAAACAAGCACCCCGTGCATGGTATAGCAATATTGATGCGTACTTCACCGATAAAGGGTTCAAAAGAAGTCCGAGTGAGCCGACCCTCTACATCAAGAAAGACAAAAACGGTATGATTATCGTTTCTCTTTATGTTGATGATTTAATCGTTACCGGAAGTGATGAAGGAATTGTGCAAGAATTTATGAATGAGATGTTGAAAAAATATGAGATGAATGATTTGGGGTTACTTCATTATTTTTTGGGTATTGAAATTGATCAAAGCAAAGATGGCGTTTTTATTTCTCAAAAGAAGTATGCTCAAAGTATTCTCTCTAAATTTAAAATGGAGAATTGCAATCCGGTGACGACACCGTTATTGGTGGGTGAAAAATTGACAAAAGAAGATGGTAGTAGTGATGCCGATGAATCGGTATATAGAAGCTTAGTTGGAAGCTTATTATATCTCGCCATTACAAGACCCGATATTATGTATGCGTCAGGTTTATTATCTCGGTTTATGAATCGACCGAGTAGATTTCATATGGGCGTAGCAAAGAGGGTGTTGCGCTATATTCAAGGTACGCAAGATTTCGGGCTCATGTACGAGAAGAATAAAAAAGGAAAAATAGAATTGTTTGGATTTTGTGATAGTGATTGGGCCGGTAGTGCGGATGATTTGAGAAGCACATCCGGTTATGCATTCACTATAGGATCGGGAATATTCTCATGGGCTTCAAAGAAACAAGAGAGAGTGGCACTATCCACCGCGGAAGCGGAGTATGTGTCGGCAAATGAAGCCGCACGACAAATTACTTGGTTGAGGAAGGTGTTAGAAGACATGGGGGAGAAACAAGTCAATGCGACCGTTCTCTTCTGTGATAACAATTCCGCGATAGCTATGTCAAAAGATTCCGTCTTCCATAGCCGCACAAAGCATATCAAGCTCAAACATCATTTTATTCGAGAGGTGGTTGAAGATGATGAAGTTCTTGTCAAGCATATCAAGACTGACGATCAGTTGGCGGATATCTTCACGAAAGCACTTCCAAGCGAGAAGTTTATTCACTTCCGAGAATTAATGGGGATGGCGAGTAAAAGCATTAAGGGGGAGTATTAAAATTAATGCTTTTATAAATTAATAAGTTAATTTAAATTAGTTTGTATTTTATATTGTGTTTGTAATAAGGCCTTTGGCTCATAACAATTAGGTGCCTTGAATAGGTGTTTTGTATGGGTGTAAATGAATGGGTGTATTTTGGGGTGCCATGAAAGGGTGCCATAAAAATAACTACAAATAGAGGGTGAGATTGAGGGGTGGTAACCGACTCATTATCCACTAAAATTGTAACCAAAGGAAAAAAGAAAGGAAAATTAAGAAAAAACCTCTCATCTATTCTCTCCATTCAATAAATCAATCCAAAATTCCAACAGGGTTATCGCTTCTTTAAATACAACATCGGCAAGTTTGAGCAACAGAGAACTCACAATTTCCTGAGCCATCTCTCCGCTTTTCTCGTCTAGTTATATGCAACTTTTTGTAACTAGATTGTTTATATGTAAAAAGCTTTGCTCATGGTTGATGTGGTTTTGTAACGTGGATGTAGGTTAATGTGTGTATATATATATATATAGAAGATTTAAGAGTGGTGTATTTCTCCATCTCTACTCAAGGTTTCTTTTTCAGTGGGATTCTCTTTCTTTACTTTTTCATTTAGGAAGAAAAGAAAAAGGCGAGCAAAACCTGTATAAAGAAGAAAGGACGAAGTGTAAGAAGGCATTACAAGCAAAGCACAAGTTCGAATCTTTTTTTCTTGTCCTTCATCTATGTTGCTTCTGAGAGGTATTCAATACAAAATTCTGTTTCCTCTTTCAATTTTACTTTTCTTAAGCCATTTCTTTATATTTACTACAAACTACACTAGATGATCTCTTTTATTGATTTAAGGAAAAATGGTTCAGTGGAATGAATGATGCTTATTTTTAAGACCTTAATTACATATGAAAAAGTTGTTGATGCCAGAGCATACCAATGGCAGAATTATTTTGTTTTACTTGAGTTCATAATTTATTGAGATAACCCAATACGGAAAAAAAAAAAAAATACCAGAAGAGCCCCAAAAACTCAATAAGAAATAGTGAACTCTGTGTAAACACAAATCAGTACTGGCAACTGTCATGATTGAGGATCATAAAATCCATCAGGTCAATGAGTAATTTGAAGTTATGAAATCTAAAATCCATTCCTTTCTTGTGTGATAATTAATTTTTAAAAATTGGGGGTTATAAATGAGATTTCAACAAATTAATTATTTGTTCTCGTATGGATCACCAAAACTTTATTTCCCTTTTAAGAACATGAAGCAGTTCAGTTGCATTAATAATTGAATCTTTAGAAACAGCTGATAAAAAGCATTATCAAAAAATAATGCAAAAGCTCACACGAAAAGTTACTTCTATTTTAGTAATTATCTCAAACAGTTGGTGTGCATAGGCAGAACAACCAAGAGTGGATATAATAAGACTTTTCGTCTTTCTTCTACCTTCTTCTCAGGAAATACTGACAAGTTTTATGTCGGATCGGGAATTGAATTCTCAATTTATTGGGCTTTTGACTCTTTATACAACAAATGATTAGGATGGCTTATTAAACTTGTACTGTTTTTCCAAAATATATCCTTTTGGGCTTTTGATCCATAATAATCTATTGGACTTTAAATTTTCAGCAAATTAATAAATCTATCAAACAGTTAAAAAAAAAAAAAAAGGAATAAATTTTGACATAGGATTTCTACCACATCCGTTCCTCCAATCTCCCCCCTCCGCCCTCTCTCTCTCTCTCATCAAATGTGGCTGCTTCCTGCGCTGAAACGTAGTGGTGATGGCTGACGTCTTCCAGAATCCGTTCAACCTCTGTTCGTGCTGCCTATCGTCGCCGGAATCACTGTCGCGTGTTACTATGCAGTCATTTGATCGTCAGAGACGGACACGTGTTTGGTCTGGCCCTCTTCATCACCATTCTGGTTAAATTATATATTTTTTTAGTTTTTTTGAATTGTACATATAAAATTGCCCTTTACAATAATTATCATTACTAAAATTTACTTAAATACATGTAATATTTTTTAATTTATAAAGGTGATAAGTGTGTGCTTAAAATGGATCATCACTGTGTATGGGTAGTTAATTGCTTTGGAGCTCAAAATTACAAATACTATCTCCTTTTTGTGGTAACTTTACAATTTCAGCCTCCCTCATTATTTTACTTATTCAAAAAAGACCCTCAAGGCAAAAACAAAATCTTAGTTATTTTTATGGAACTGTAGGTGTATACATTTCTAGAGACTACTCTTTTCATATTTGCATTATTGCCCCAATTTATTTCATTTTTCTATGGAAATAAAAGACGCAATGAATCAACTGGAAATCTTGTCGTCACTTTTGTTGCTTTCAGTATGTGATTTTATATACTATTTGAATAATGATTATTTCTTTGTTGAATTTTGTAAATTGATTTTTTATTTTATTTTATTATATTTTGCTTTTTGTAGTTTTTAGTATAGCATTTGCACTGAGTTTGCTCTGTTTCTCACTCATGCATATTTCTCTTGTATTAACACCACTTCTATAGAGGTAATAAATTGAAATGGAGTGTATTTCAGGTTTATGATAAGAAGAGAGGGATTTCTTGGAAATATAACACTGGAAAGATGAAAAACTTTGAACAGGAATGTATCAAATATATCACTTCTTTAATTTTGATGAATTTTATTTTATTAATATACTTTTTAAAATATGTGTATATTTTCAGGTTTTTGGTACGAAACAATTGTTGTGGTTTTTGCCTTTGTATTCCTCTGAAGATTGGAGAATATTACGGCGCTTAAAGGACTTGAATTTCCAACTTGTTCTGAAATTGTGTAAACTTGTCTATATATTTTTTTGTTAGAGATTTTCATTTGTGTAATTCTTTGTATGGCTATATTGTAATTAATAAGTATCTGCATATAGAGCAAAAGATTGAACACAGTTAATTGAGAAAATCACGGCAAGTTCTCTTATGATTTTTTTTTTCTTTAGTTTATGTTGTATTAAGGCAAGAGCTTTATTGTGTTATACAAAAGGGAATTTATTCAAGGGCACAGAAATTTATATATACAAAGAAAAATTAGCACTAATACAAATCATCAAAAAACAAGCCTCACATACGCAAAATTTGGAGGTGTAGATTGCCAAGTTTGCATGACAAACTCGCAAAAAACCCTCCAGAAATCAAGAAACAAATTCAAACCAATCTACAAAATAATCAAACCATGGTGATGGATATACACAAGGGATGCATGTGTGAATGCACAGAAAACTGTTTATTGTTTATTAAAAACAAAAAACAAAACGAAAAATGTAGGGCCTGTACTTTAATTGGATTGCAAGTTAATACCTACATTACATATTTAACGTTTGTCGTGACCAAACTAATATAAGATTATAGCGCAAATCTAATTTCCATTAATTTCATCCAAAAAAAAAAAAATCAAAATATCACAAACATAACGCAAAACAAAAACCAGTTTAATTTAAAACATCATTAACATTAAAACAGAGTTTATATTTATACAAATTAGATTAGTATGTACAACATCAGCCATCAAGTCTTAAAGTTAAAAACAACTACTATTGCAAACCGCTCTTGAAATATTTACTGAAAGAATCCTCTTCGCGGCAATATGCAAATACAACCTTATATACTTCAATTAATAATTTCGGAAACCGACTCGAAAAATATCTATCAAATCCTTCCGGAAGCGACCCCAACGATTCCTACCACCAAAATAATAAAAAATAAAAATCAATCAAGGGCTTAAATGTAAAAATATAAAAACACTCACAGGCAAACGTTTTCAACATTATAATTTCATTGTTTACCTGTAATTCAGTACTGAGCTCTCTATAATGCCCCGACTTATTCCTGACGACCCTCAACAAATCCCTGACGGAGTCAAAATTATACTTCCTGTACTTGCCCAGATCGGAAATAAGAGCCTGGTCCAGTTTCTCGTTCCATTTGTTTCCCCCGAAGGCTACAACAGAAATGCTTTCGATGGAGCTGATTAAGTCGGGCTCGTTGGCCTTGTCGATTCGGTCGCTGGTGTCCCGCAGGAAGGCCAGCCGTGTTTCCGATGGCCAGAAGAATGGGTGGCTTAGCACTGCTTTTGCTTTTGGCCTGATTAAAAATATTGATTAAAAATAAGTAAATAAATATAAAGAGGAAAACATTTGAGGCTTTATTTTTTACTGCCTACCTGATTGAGGGGTCGGGGTTCAAGAGCAGAGTGAAGAGATGAACGGCTTCAGGAATGAAGTCGACCAGAAAGAGGTCGAACTCGTTTTTGATAATATTGCGGTCGCGCTCGAAGTAGTCCCCGAAGGGGTGCTGGCCTTTGGTGATGCAGAAGAAGAGGACGCAGCCGAGGCTGAAGAGGTCCACCGCCCTGCTTTGACGTCCGTGCAGCAGTTGCTCTGGGGCTTGCCACCCCGAACTCCCACACCCTAAAAGAAAGGCGAAAAGACGACTTGGAAAGAAATATATTGTTGCAAGGGGGGGCATTTCAATGGGAGTATACGCAATTGAAAACTACAAAAATATAAAAGAAAGGAATATATGGGATTTGACTGACCTGTGCCTTGATGGCTGAGTGCTGACATGTCGTCCTGAAGCCTCTTGCTGATCCCCATATCTGACAATTTTGCCTTAATAACCCCCTCTGAAATTATTAACACGTTTTGGGGCTTCAGATCTCTGTGTATTATTCCCAGTTCATGCAGGTGCGCCAATCCACTCACGATATCGCTGAAACATTCATATATCACATTTTATTAAACAACAAACTCTTCCAAAAAACCTTAACTAAAATTATCCTAAAAATAATTCACGACAAACCCTTGCATTATATTATACCCCCTCATTATTCAAAACTTCAATAATTAAGATCCCTGTATATTTAACAATAAATGCGTTTAATAATTAAAATGAATTACCTCATTAATTTCAACAATTGGGGCGACGGAATCCCATCCTCTCTCCAAAGCAATACCTCTCTTCCTCTCTCTCCTTCTCTCTCTCTTTCTCTCTCCACCAAATCAGCCAAACTTCCATCACACCTCTCGAGCGAAATATACACAAAATCAGCGTCCTGCTCAACCCCATACAACCTTACTATATTCCCGTGCTGATCTGATGCGATTAAGTTCCTAATTTCTTTTAATGCAATTTCATGATGTGAATATAATAATCTTTTTATCGCAACTGCTCGGCCTTCGTAAAATCCTTCTAGAACGACCGTACCGTTACTTCCCCTTCCTATTTCCTTGTTTGAAATAAATAGTTTATTTACCCATTTGCCCTCTGTTGAAGTGAGATTTTGCATGTAGGCCCTTAGTTTTTCCTTAATTTGCGAATCCGATAGTTTTTCTTTTTCTTTTTCTCCTTCACTGTTGGAATTTTCTTGGGATTTATTTTCGGTGATGAGGCTGTTTTTGCGGGATTTTTTCTTCTTGGTCTGACGAGGGGTTGACTCGGTCAACTCTTTATGAACCGACCCGTTTGACCCGTTTAGTTTCGGGTAGATGAATAGTATAGATATGCAGAAAAAAGGGATGAGGAATAAATATTTAATGCGCGAGGATTCGGTGCTGTTATCTTTGCTCTTGAATGATTTTTCGGAAATAATTAAACTATTTTCGTTATTTTGATTAATTGTTTCAATAGGGGATAAAACGAGTCCGTTTTCGACTTTTCCAGAAAGGCCCTTGATCGCGTTTTTGTCGTTTATTCGGGTGTATTCAGAAAAAGCGTCGGCCAAAAGAAGATCTCTTTTCAAAACACCGATTTTTATCGGAATTAAACCTCCTTTATTAATATTATTTTTCGGAGGCTCAAGCATGTATTTATTTCCATTGGGATAATAAGCGATAAAAAAAGATTTAGACCAATTCCAAATCGTCTTTCCAAATTCAGAACAGCTCACTGTATAATCGGTACGAACAATCGTTATATAATTATTATTATTCAAATTATTTTCCGTACCGGAATCTAAAGAGGGGAGAGAGGGTTCTTGATCCATGGAAACCCTAAATTGGGATAGATTCACAGGAAGGGTATTTTTGTAAATTATCTCGCCCGTGTCAGCATTGATTGTGTATAAAGTAGAGGATTTCGAGCCGATTATTACATTAGACCCTTTTATTTCAGGCGTTCTCGACACATATTCTTCAATCGTCAAAGGATGTTTCTACAAAATAAAAATAAAAAACAATTAATTTAACATATTTTAATGTGAAATTTTCTTTTACAAGGGTATATATGAAATAATTTACCTTCAAGCCGGAAGATTTGGTGAAAATGAGGAGTTCAGATCCTTGGCCAGGAAAGAGAAAATACTCAGAATCAGAAGGGTAATAAACTTGCTCTAATGTAGGAAGCGGGTTATCGGTTTGAATTTCCCACAATGTCGATTCAGACCCGGTTTCCTTCAGCTCCAATTTCCCGTCTTCATGCACCAACAGTACTTTGCCTTGTCTGATTTTATCAAAAATTCAATCAATTGGAATTAAATCGCATAAATAATGAAAAATTAAGAAGAAAAATCAAACAGATTCAATCAATTCTAGTTAAATCAGCATAAATAACAAAATTTCAGAAGAAATACTCACACTACTGAGTCAGAATCGAGGAGAAGAGAGCGAGAAGCGGGACCGACACCAATCAGTGCCGGCACGAGTGATTTTACATCCGGTACAGCAACACCTGTAGATCTCAATTTGGGCTCAATCGGATTCGCCCCCAATTGCTTAATTTGGGGCAAAGGCAGAACAACAGGAGCATCTTCCTCACTGGAGTTGACACTGGAGATGACGACCGGCGAGAAGAAGAAGCTAGCGAGCACGGCGAAGAGGAGAAGCAGCGACAGCACCAATTGCATCATTGCATTGAACAAGGCATGGATCGGTCAGTAATTCCTCAATCAAGGGGGGTTTGAAGCGGAAGAAACCCTGAACAGAGGCGATGCTTTGCTTTGAGAGGACACAGAGAGAAACGTGCTCAGTTTACTCCTTCGCTCGGTCTCAGGCAAGGTAACGCTTTGGAAGAGGAAAGAGGGGCCAAGATGCCAATTTAGTTAATTTCAAGGGTGGAAGTGTAAAAGAGTACCGTATCAGTTTGACTTGGACAAAGCCTTTTTCAAAGTTGGAAATGAAATCCCGGATTTGGTAAGAATATGGAATTGAAATCCTGGTTTTGTATGAAGGCTGCGGGTTTTAACGACTGGGATTCTTGTTGAGGTTAGAAAGGCTGCGTTAATGGCGGGAGGAGAGGATGAAGAAGAAGAGAGAGCGGAAGGGGGACTCGACGGACTTCTCAGATTGGCGGCGCTGATCGGAATCTCCGATTCTTCTTCTTCATCTTGTTCGAATTCTTGTCTGGGAAATTCACTGCTTGTTTCCCATTTCCCCAATGCTGGCGGGTAATTATTAGTTTATTTACTGCTAGTAAATCATATCGTTTTATTTCATTTAAGTTAATTGAGTGATATTATATGATATTTTGGAATCAAATTAGGAGGGGTTTAGGAGCAGCAAGAGATTTAAAGAGGGGAGAAATGATTTTAAAAGCGCCCAAATCAGCTCTTCTCACAACTCAAAGTGTCCTTTCAGACCCAAAGATTGCGTCTTTCATGCAATTGCACCCTTATCTCTCTCCCCCCCAAGTATATTTTCCTTTTCCTTATTTTTATATAATTAATTATTCTTCATATTTTTCCCTCAGTTTATATATTTTTTGGTATTATTATTGTTGTTGCAGAGACTTATTGTATGCTTACTAACTGAAGTAGAAAAGGGAAGGAGATCCAAATGGTACCCTTATTTATCTCAATTACCGAAATATTACACCACATTATCAAATTTCACCGAAACCGAAGTAAAATCATTTCAGGTATAATATAAATCTAACAATTTCAAACTTCCAAGTTTCTTTTCTTCTAAATCAAGTGATAATTTCAATTTTAACTTTTTAAGGTTGAATATGCAATTTGGGCAGCAGAAAAGGCGATAAACAAAACAAAATCCGAATGGAAACAATCCTTACCACTTTTAAAACAATTGAATCTTAAATCCAAACTTTTGAATTTCAAATCCTGGATTTGGGCCTCTCAAACCGTAAGTCAATCCTCTTATTTGTACAAAAAGGTCCTCTTTTTAATGCAATTTCATATTTAGGTTTCATCACGAACTTTACATATAACATGGGATGAAGCGGGCTGTTTATGCCCAATTGGCGATTTATTTAATTATGAAGCGCCTGATGAATTTAAAGAAGAAGAATCAGAAATTGCACCAGAATTGCAGGGTTCAAATTGCGGAGCGAAATTTGACGAGTTTGATTTGTCCAATCAAAGATTAACTGACGGTGGATTTGAAGAGAGTTGTAATTCGTACTGTTTTTACGCGAGAAAAAGATATAAAAAAGGCGAACAGGTAAAAAAAAATTCAATTTTAATTTATTATAATCTATTTTATTATATTTTAATTTATAATGCAATATATATTTATTACTTATACTTTTTAGGTTCTTTTGAGTTATGGTACATATACAAACTTAGAGCTTTTAGAACATTACGGATTTCTCCTAACGGAAAATCCAAATGAAAAGGCGTTTATTCAGTTAGACCCTGAATTATGCAAAATTACGATTTGGCCCAAAGATTCTTTGTATATTCAACAAAATGGAACCCCTTCTTTTTGTTTATTATGTCTTTTACGATTGTGGGCCACACCTTTTAGTGAGAGAAAGAATTATATGAAATTTATTCATAATGGATCACAACTTAATGTGCAAAATGAGTTGCATGTTTTAAATTATTTGGCTAAGAGATGTTATGAAATATTGAAGGAGTTTCCTTCTACAATTAAAGAGGATAATTATTTGATCAGTCGTATTGATGAGTTTGTAAATGATGGTGTGATTTTGAATTTTGAAGAATTTGGGGCTAATTTGAGTGAATTTAGGGAAATTTTTGAAGAAAATGGAGTGGGATTTGAAAAGGGCGAAATGAAAATTAGGGTTAGGAGAGCTGTGGAGAGGTTGAGATTAGCGGTTGAGTGGAGATTAGGGTTTAAAAGGATTTTGTTTAAGTGTGTTTGTTATTGTAAAGAGAGAATCGATGAGCTTTCTTTACAAAAATAATAAATATTTGTTTTAATACTAATTCTATTCGTCAAGTTTTCTTTTGTAATGCTATGTTAAGTTGAGGTTGTGTTTGAGTAATTAAGAAAGCATATTAAAAATATGAGATGAATAATTTATTAATTAAATAGATCTATTTTAATTATGAGATATATGAAGAGATACAATAGTCAATACATCATACTTGCTTCTCATTTTTTTTTTTTTGTTCTTTCTTCTTCATTTCTGGAATCTTATCCAATATTTTTCTCAGCTGCAGACATATATTACAAACAAAACAAAAATGCAAAAAAAAAAAAAAAAAATTGTAGTTAAACTAAACATGAGTCCATGATTTCATTTTAGGCACTCGCAGAGGGTAAAATCAGACTCAATTTTGAAGACCTCGCCGGTAGAAAACTTATCCATGATATTGAAAAAGAATGAAAACATAAATCAAGATTAATGCTTAAACAAAATTCCCTTTCTTCTGTTTAATAAGTTCATAATATTGAAAAATAATGAAAACATAAATTAACGTTAACGCTTAAACAAAATAAAGCATAAATAAAAAAAATGCGTAGAACATATCGATCGGTGAAAAGATCATACGTTAAATATAGCCACAGTCAATGAACTCCATGTATAACTCTACCCAATTCTCCTTCAACTTCCATGCCTCCTTGAACCTCACCTCCTCTTTTCGCCACCAAAACTTCGCGTTATATCTCTCAATTGTCCAAACATGTATTGCATATGAATCCTTCAACATCACGTAACATAACTTGCCATGATGATTTTGTGTGACTATTATTTATCATTATTTTTACAACTTTTAAATATTTTTAGAAGAACTCATGTTTTGCTTAAATTTAATGTCGGTTAATGCTTAATATCAACTATTTGTTCTGTTGAAGTTATTTTTTCTTTTATTTTTTTTAATAATAATATTAGGAGTTATTTTTCATTTGACTGGGCCATGTCCACTCAAGCTTAGTGGGAAGACCTTAATATTTCCAACTTGGGCTTGTCTTTTAACTTTTTTTAATAAATAATTCTTATTTCTTAATCAACTAAAAGACAAGCTTAGGCTTGTGCTCTTTTAATTGATAATGAAATAATAATGCGACCATTTTCTTTCACTTACCGTTATAACATGATTTGCTTATTAGTATAGTGGCTAGAGAGGGGAAAAAATGAAGAAAGCTAACTAGAAGGCTTACTATAATCTAGATTATATCCTTGAGGAACACCTCAGCTTGCATTGAGGGTGACATGGAAAATATTCTATTGAATCATAGTTATCGTGATGGACTTAAAAATGTTTATGTAGTAAAAAATGGAATACTTTGCATTGAATTGACAAAGCAATATGTATATTCTATTTTAAATATGGTCTAAAATTGGATTACTTTGGATTAATGTGGGTTGACACACTAGCTATCTTCTTCTTAAGTGGCCAATTTCTTATAAGTAAAAGTTGAGAAATGATTTCCATCTCTTGTTTCGCACCACCCTCTTTTTTGGCCCAAGAACATTTTTTTGTCATTGAAGAATGTAAATTGCCATGAATCTATTTTATTAGTTAAAGATGGATCAAATATTAATATTCATGTTAACCAAAATATTCAAGTCCAATCAATTGTTATGAAAAAAATCAATTGTTATGTTTAAACCAAAGTTAGGTTGGGAGACAAATATCATTCTTCCGCAAGTAAATATTGAATTGGAACGGAATTTGGCACAATTAACATCCTTTTGTGTCATGCAATCTCCTTCTTAATTAATACTTACTTAAAGTTTAGTGATACAATTACTTAGGTAGCAATTAAATATTCTCATTCTCATCCTCTGACCTCCTTAAATATAAATTGAATCTCCTTCTCATTCTTTAGCTAGCAATATTCAGATTTAATTAACAATGTAAAATACTTAAAGACACATTATAATGGTAAAAGATCATTTAACATAACAATATGAATTATTTAATTCTCAACTTCATATTTCGTAGTCAATACCAAACTAATCTTCACAACTACTTGAAAGAAATGTGAAATATGAAAAATGAATATTGAATTGTAAAAGAAAATGCCTTTCTACCTAATTAAAGTATTCGAATTAATTTCTTCTTCCTTTACGAATTAATTATTTCAAAATAAATCTTTGGAAATCGACATTAAAATATTTGTAGCTTCTATTGTATATAATGCAAATTAATTAACACAAGACGGTGGTTAAACATGCCCCTAATCTTTTCAAGTCTCACAAAAAGCAACTCTAAGTGGATCAAGATGTCAAAAGATCCTAGGGTTTCTTTGTCTCCCCTCTTTTTCTTACACAAATGAAGGTATCTTTTTTTTCTCCTAAGCTACATTATTATTTCATACATTAATTAACCTTTCAAATCCTGTGGATTATTTGATCAATCTCATGATGATTATGCCTAGCGAAAATTGATTACTTAAGAGTATCCATTACATAATATAATTTCAGAATTTTTGTAATTGATTTCTCTCTTCCAACTTATCAACAAAGCTAAATCAGTAAAGGAAAGAATTTTTTTCGCCCTCCCCGCAGTATCTGCGGCTAAGATCCGCCACTACTTGTATGGCACGAAGGAAATATTGAAGAACTAAAAGATATCTCCATTTTCTGAAGAAATTGAGAGAACTTGAATCTCAAGTTGAGGGAGTCCCCACTTAAAGCATATCCACCAACAAGGGCATGGTTTAAACAAGTCACTTTTATTTTTGAGTAAATTAAAAAAAGGTTTGTATAAAGAGAAAAATAATTGAGGTGTAAACCTTAGCATGAAAGTCTATCACTTTGAGCTTGCATTTTAATAAATAAATCAAGTAAGACAAGCAAAGAATGATTATTCCTTTATTTAGGGTTCTTTTTCTTAAGAAAAAAATATATATTAGGGTTTTTCGTTGCATCACTTTTAAGCTTCTTTTTGGGGCGTGCTGTCGAGTTTTGTGGGGTGAAAAAGAGAAGGAATGAAGGATAGAGAAGGAACAAGAAAAGAAAAGGTTTTACCCTAGAAAATATTTTTATAGTATTTTAGAAAAAAAAATTTACCCTATAAAACAGTATTCATAAGAAGAAGAGAGAAGGTTTTACCCTAAAAAAAATTTAGGATCAAATAAACTGGAATTTGACAAAACCTGAAACCAACACAAATATTAATGCTCTCATCTGTTTTTCTTATGTTACTCCAAATTTAAACTAGAGATGTGAGATAGAAACGATCACATATATATTATCAATAAAAGGTAGAAAAGATCATGTGTATAAAACTTCTACGGCACATATACAACTTTATTCTCCACACATATTACTCAAGCTACTTAACCTAGTTTATATGTGGTGCTGTTTTTTTTAACTCAAAATTATGAGAATATACTAATTAAGTCAATTAATTGGTTAAATATAATTTAGGTGTTCGAGTGAATTTGGCACAGGTAGAGACATGTCATGGTAAAACGAGACACTGTCAAGGTCATGTGTCATGTAATGACTTGCTTTTAATGGCAATATTGTTCCATTCATGGACCCTAGCTCGACATAACAAAACCAATATATACTTATACACATGCTCTAACTTTTCTGTTCCCCATTATATTCTTTTCATGTGAATTCCAATTATCAAATCTAGACTGGAAATTATTTTAGTCTTCTTGCGATGTTTATGGAGATGTTAAAATATAAAGATGCATTTGTATGTTATGAAAGCGGTCGACAAATTAGAAATAAGGTTTCTTGACAAATATATTTAGTATTATCATGAATAAAATTTCTTGACAAGAAGATTTAGTATTATCATGTATCTTTTATTTATTATTTTATGGAGAATTACTAGCCTATAGGTAGAGGTAGAATTTTATTCATTCCAACAACAACAGTATTTGTATCTCTTTCTTTCTCTTGTAATAAGAAGTTTATCTTATTTTTCAAGTTACATTATTCAATTCTTTCTTCTTCTATTATTGTTCTTTCTTGGACTAGTGTGAACTTATTGCTGCACTATTATTTTCGCTGCTGATAATCACAAGGTCGTTGCTGGTTTAGTGATGCTGTATTACTGCGTAGTCATTGTTGTTATGTTTCTCTGTTAGCGACGTGGTTATCTGGTTCAGTCCCTGTGTGACTGCCTGGTTTCTTTACAGATGTATATTGTGCATAAAGAAATGTTATAGATTCTATATATATTTGATAATATAAAATATATATACAAAACTCTTCATAATTTTTAAAGAAAAAAAAACTATTTTTTGAATAAAAGAATATTCGATCAGAATCTATGTTATATGCATATTTTTAGAGTTACCACCTCCTTAAAATTTATGTTTGTGTGATATAACGTAAAGAGATGTATAAAACCTTATACATAGATCCTCCTATTTTTTTTCATTTTCAAAAGACCAGTTTTTTTTTTTTCATTTTCAAAGTCAAAAAACAGTTCTTGATCAAATATTTGATTAAACCTTTTGTTTTCATTTAGTGACTTTATATTATGTGACGAATGAGGAAAAGGTAGTAAAACATGATTGAATGGGATGGATGTACACAAGTCTACTTGACATCTTTGATGATTTTGACACAATGCCAAAGTGGAAACAAGAGAATTTCTGATCTACAGTTTCAGGTGTGCTTTTTTTTTCTTTTGATACTTTTCTTTTCAAATCTCACCATCATTTCATTTCAGCCTGTCTTTTGCCAAAATATAGAGCTTGAATTTTTTTCTTTTCCATAGATGCTTGTAGTGTTACAGTACGTAGCATAAAACATAATATATATAGATGCAATAAAACATTATATAATTGTAAATTGAAATAAAATTGTATACGCAGGTGCAAAACTATGCGTAGCTGTGGTAAAATGGGTATATAGGTGTCTTAAGATGGCATAGCGCTGCAATAAAATAAGTATATAAATATATATTCAAAAAAATAAAATAAAATAAGTATATAAATATAACAGAGAACAGCATGTAAATAAATATACAGTATGTACAAATAAATATATTTGATTTAAACCGCATTTGGTACATTCAGAAGCTAAACTCATAATACATGAGCATTTTAGGAAAAAAGAAAATTTATTGTTTTTTTTAATTAGATTTTTTCTTCATTTGCTTTAGGCTCAGAGAAATACTCATCATAGCCAATAAGAGCGGTTTCAATATTTTGATAGGGTTTTTTTCTCGTTTTTTGAGATAAAGAGGCCAAACTGGCCAAGTAAATCAAATCTACTCTTTTATAATGCACTATATCATATCATGCCATGTCATATTTGTGACACTAGTAAATGCCTAGCTGTGACAAACACCTCTTTTACATGCCACACAAACACAGAGAGAGTCCTGGTAAACACAAAATATCAGAAATAAGGCTTTATCTAACTCAAAATCTTGGTTTTAGGATTGCTTCTAAGGGCATCTAGTGCTGGAGCAAAGCCCTAAAAACGTATGATTTGTATCAAGTTGAATTTGACAATAATGATGCTCATGGTCTTTGTATGATAATTCCTTCATCTCCCTTTTATGTTTCTCATTTAATTTTCTCACTTGATCAAAATTCATATTTGCCATAATAAATGGCTGTAGCACAGCTCAAGAAAATTTATTGTGAGTGTCCTCCTAACTCATGCTTATAAAGAAGTTATGATTACTGCATATTCCTGCAAAATTCAACCATGAATTTGGTTCAAAATCTCCAATCATTATTATCTATCGAAATTCCTAAGTTCTAATCTTGAATCATGTCACTTTCCCTACATAATGCCATATGTGGACTAAATATAATTTCTCTGTTATCATGTTTTCTCGCATCAACTTATGTAACAGTTGGATTTCCCTGAAATATTCTATCTATTTTTTCTCTAGTTAATATGTTCTGACAGATGATAAGTAAAAGAATATTCTTTGATGTCTCAATGTATCAAATTTCTGGCTCAATGATTCGCTGCACAGTTTCCACCAAAACATTAGAGACAAAATTTGAGTATATAAGACTTTGATTCAATAGAGACAAGTCCTAAGAAGAATGGACAAAGGCAGAATTAAAGGTAGGATTAATCAATTGCACCCTTGAAATGAAATCTCTGTTCCACCTACACTAGCACCAAGCTTTGTTTCTTTGTAAAATTAGGGCTTTTTTTTAGTTCTTTATTTTCATGTGGCAACGAAAACCTCGTTTTTTCCTTTTTTTTGTTTGACACAATATATACACGAGAGGCATGCACCAACTATTTTTAATATATATTTATCAAAAATTGTTGTTGTTTATTGATTGAAAAATTTGAGAAAATTATATGTGATTTTTTGAAGTCTTTTTATTATATTTAACTTTTAGACTTAAACTTTGGGAGGGTCAAAGCCCATATATTCTTTAGATTACAAAAGATACTCATCTATGTTGAGTGGTTCAAAGAAGAATAACTTTCTAATTTTTTCTGTATACTTACTTTTTATCTAATTTATAGAATTATATAAGCATAGCATGATTAATTCTAAAGTGATATAGATCATTACTACTATAATATATAATGGAATATAGAACGAACTTAGATTCCCTTATTAATAGAAACATTTTGCTATAATCTTACTTGCTTAACATCATAATATTTATAGACTACTTTCAAATTTCAAAGTCTCTAAATACTATTTCATAATTTAATTAGTTATTAATACAATTGTCACAATATAATTTAATTAGTTATTCATGACCAATCAACCCTACTAGAATTTTTTTAGGACACATTATACTTGAATTTGTAAAGCCTAAACTTCATTAATATTATGTTTTTTACTTCATTAATATAAAGTATAAACTATTCAATTCTTCAATACTTACATACACAGATAAAATTTCCGCAAGCGTAACGTATATAAACGCTACAGCTAATTAATCCATCTGTATCTTTATCTTTCTCTTTCATGTCCCAACTTATTACATCATCAGTACGTATACCCTAACCCCCCACCTTTCAAACCCTCATAAAAAGAGAAAGAACCTACACACCTACAAAAACAACAAGTGCTTAGTGCACTTATTATTCATGCACAAATCAAAATCACCTATAACTTCATACCCTAGAAAAGAACTAATGGCACAAGAGGGCTCTGAGGCCTCAGTTACAAGCTCCACTAATACCAATTCATGGTGGCAAGAGATGCACCATGGATCTACTACACAACAGCCTGTATCGTGGACCAGGTCCGCCATGAACCAATGGACTCAGCCACCTTTGCCTATGTCACATCAGCAGTGTGAGCATGATGATGTGTCGGTCTCTCATGCTGCCACATCGTTTGCCAGCTCGGGCCTCACCGTCGACTCGGCTTCTCATGCTGAGACTCATCTGTGGAGTCAAGTTCTTCTGTAAGTATAGTATTAATTTTATTTGTTGGCACTATATTTTATGCTATCTGAATTTTGATAAAATCATGCATAGAAATGCCTTTTTCCTTACAATTTGAATGCATTAGTTTGAATTGTGAAGATATGTACCAATTTTTTTTTAATCATTATGTGGTTTTTGCAATCTATTAAGTTTGTTCAAAAGATCTTTTTTCCTTGTTCCTTTTATGCATTACTTCATTTGTCACAAATGAACTGTTGTTATTTGATAGTCATACAAGTAAAATTTATATTACAGAAGGTTAGTATTTGTTATGATCACATAGCAAATTATAATACATAGAACTTGTGTCTTTTATTTCTCTCTTTCATTAATCCTTATCATGATTATTCATATGAACTTAAGGAAATAATTCCTGAAATATTGGGTGAATATTTTATCAAAAAAGAAAGAAAGATGAGTTAATTGAACTCTAGAAAGAATAATTAAGTTTGAATGTTCTTATTAATTAAAGGCTAACAAAAGATATTGATGTTTTTTAATATAACTTGATAATAATCAACTCCATATCATGTTTACAAAACTATGCATCTAAAAAGCTTGTACTTCTTTCATAGAATTATTCTCATGATGAATGGCCCTTCAAAATTCCCAATTTTAAATAAATTTATTTTTGAAGTTCGCCTCGCATCACTAATACAGTCGCTTATTTATTTTCAGAAGGTAATTTGATCGATTCTGTTTATATGAGGGACCACAAGAATGGAAAACAATAAAGATATAAATATTCAAATCAATTTCAAATCATCTTTATTCTGAGGTGAAACCATTAATCAAGATGCATGCTAAGCATCTTGACGAGCTAGCAAGTACTTTGAAAAATGTTCTTACCTAGTGTATAGGCTTTAGTATAAATTCCTAGCTAGATATATACATTATCTTTGAATAAAATAATATCCCTAGCTATATATAGTAGAAATTCCTAAACTATAATCTATATCAATTATATTCTGATCATATTGGTGTGACTGTAGATATGTAAAACTAAACATGAAAGAAATAAAGTGGGGAGGCAACACTAAGCTTTGTTTGTACGGCTGACAAAGTAACCTCAAATCATGCATGTCTATTTTCTTTATTTTATTTATTTGCATAACAAAGGAGATATATATATGCCATATATTCTTTCATTTCTTTTACATTCTTTGTGTTCCCCAGTGCCCATGCATACTTTATATATATCTACATTGAATCACCTCCTCTCTCTTTCATTATATTTTATCCTTCTTAGACCAAACATGGTCTCTTATTCATTAGATTTTAACCAACGTAATTTGATTTGATCATTGTTAGACCAAACAATGGTCTCTTATTCATTAGATCTTAACCAACTTAATACTGTTTTGTATGTTTATATATATGATACAAAATGGTTTATATATTGACATAGTCATAGATATATGTTTTATCAAAAAAATATTGACATGGATATATGGTATAGCATAATAAATGTTATTAAATCAGTATTTATTCTACACTCAACCCTTATATATACAAAAGTTGCAAAGAGAAATAATTTATCATCCCTTTAAATTCATAAGAGATGTCTTGTTTCACTGATACAACTATCTGGTTTAACACATCTTCATACAACGTTTATCACTTAGAAGCACGGGAGGAGCTGATAGAAACATGCATGATCAGACTCAAGATGACGGTGAAAATTTTCTCGATCTGTTGAACTCAAAAACCCTAGCTCCTGAATTGTTCAATCTTTCAGCTCCATGCGATTATTTGAAGAAAATGGATACTTCAAATTCATCATGGGGGTTTAACCCCTTAGAGAGGCACTTAAACAACTACAACCCTAACCCTAATCCGTCTGAACCCGGTTTGAACCACTTGTCCGATCTAGTCAGTAATTGGTCCATTGCACCTCCAAACCCAAATCTTAACATTGTTGCACAGCCTAATATGCCATGCAACTCCACAATGTGCAACAATTATTTAGACACTAACAATATTTCTCATATCAAGAATGAAAATGCGAATAATTCGGATTCATATGGTAATAACACGACTGTGAATATTAATGAAGGAGGGGGGAATTATCAGGAGTTTGGATCGCCTGTAACTTCGTTTTTACGATCATATCAGTTTGGAATGAATGATAATAATCCGGTTTTAGGGTTGAATAACAAGCTTTGTAGTGGATTAATGGAGGTTCCTTGGTCGAATAATGGTGCGAGAAATCATTTGTCGGATTTAATCTCTTTTAGCGGATCGCCGAGTAAACCACTCGTGGATCTGAAGGGATTGAAGTCTTGTGTTAAGAGCTCGGATTCGGTTGAGTCGAACAAAAAACGATCCGATTCGCCTGTGAGAATTGTATTTTTACATAAATTTCTTATTAATGAAGATTTCTTAAGTTTCTAACTTTCTACAATTTTGGTCTTTTCTTAATAAATTTTGAAGGCAAGGACGAGTAGTAGGGGAAGTGGTACAAGTGGTGAAGGAAAAAAAAAGAGAAATGAAGATGGTTCAGAATCAACACAAGCCAAGAAATCTAAACAAGATAGCTCAACCACATCTAGTCCTAAGGTAATTCTAATATTACAGTTCAAATGGCATACTGTGTCAGTGTTGTTTATAAGTCGTACTGATATTAGATCATTTCTTAATATATTTTAATTAGCAGGTGCAAGTGCCCAAAGTCAAGATGGCTGAGAAAATTACTGCCCTTCAACAAATTGTCTCTCCTTTTGGAAAGGTATATAAAAGTCTCTTAAAATACAAAAATATCATTTTGTGTATATGTTACATGATTTGTGTACAAAGTACGAAAATGGTATATTGATGTTTATATATAATTAAAATAATTACATCATGCTTAATTTTCTACACAGACTGACACTGCATCGGTGCTTATGGAAGCAATAAACTACATAAAATTCTTGCATGAACAAGTACAGGTATATATTATTGCCATGATCAATTTATATTTTGATTCTAAATCATAATTACAACTTTTTTTTGAATTGATCATAATTTATAACTTTTGAATTACCATGATTACAACTTTTTTGAATTGATCATAATTGCATCTTTTCAAATATCCTTATCATAATTAATCTCATATTGGCCTTTTCAAGTACATAATTACCCAAAAGGAACATTATATTTTTTTCTTTTAAGGGCCCTCTCATTCCTCAAGGCTTCTTTATGGTCTGCAATATAATGGAACTTTCTCCAATATTAGTTAGCCTTTTTGCATGAATTATATGCAAAGAAATTATAATGGCCAATAAAATTAATTTTTAGAGGCATCTTGAGAAAGCTGTCTGAGACAAAAAGAAACTTGAAATGATGACATTGTTATCAAACTGTGATACTAAAAGGTGAGCAAGATATGGCTATTATCATCATCATCATCTAATTATTTAGGTCAAAAAGTAAAGGAAAATAATTTATACATGTACTATCATTTGAAAGGGCCAAAAATTGTTAAACCTTTAGTACAATAATTACATTTTATTACGAAATATAGCGTAACTTGTATTTTCATTTTATTTACTAAATATTCATTCTATTATTTCAGTTGCTCAGTGATCCTTACCTCAAGTCAGGTGCCACTACCAAGGTCCTCTCTCTCTCAATTTATTTTTCAACCAACTTAATAGTTATCTTATATATTAATCAAATATTAAAAATTAATACCTTTCAGGATTATAATACATGGGGAGGAAAAGAAAATAATTCAGAAAATACAAACCCTGATTTAAGGAATAAAGGGCTTTGTTTGGTACCAATTTCATTGACTCAAGTCTACAGAGACAGTAGCGTGCCTGACTACTGGACCCCACCGTACCGTAGCTGCTTATACAGATAATTAATTAATTAAATATTGTTTAAAAATATATGAAATATTATTATTTCTATTATTATTTCTATATATTAAATATTATTATTTCTATACGATTTGTTATGTATCATGATTAAGATTTGTAACAATAACTTGTAGCGATAAGGTCTAAATAGATTATGTTTCTTATCGTGAAAGGTGGATTCAATATAAGTTTGTACATTTGATTCTTATAAATTACAAGAACTTACATAATTAAGCATATTATTAGTTACATCCTTATCTAAATACTATATCATCAAATTTAATCTCCTCCACCTAAGATAATTTCTCAAAAATATATAAATAAATACTATTTTTTTCTTGTGCGTTTCTTTTCATTGACACATATCTATCTAATTAACTAGGGTTTAATAAGTCATACTAATTAGGGCTTAAATTTTAAATTAGGGTTTCTTCTTCTGAGCTATTAGAGAGTTCAACAAGCATCCATTGTTTATTAGTAATTTTATTCCATTCATTTTCAACCCTAAAAAAAATCCACTGAAATCTTCGCACGATTTCCAAAGCAGTTATTATGAAAACGGTCATGTAATTATGCCTCAAATGACTCGACAGCTTATAAGTCCACGTGCATCTCAATATTAAATTGCTAATTATCACCCAATAATAAACCTGTAATTATTAACAAATTAAAAAAACATTAAACTTTTAAAATTAATATTAGAAATAAATATATGTAATAATATTTTGTTGGAATATTTTACCCATGATTTTCCGTGCAATATATCAGACCAAAAGCTAGGGTTCTTGAAATTGAAAATCCTCGAAAGAATACTGTCCAACAATAATAAAAAATATAATATAATTAATAACAATTAATAGAAGGAAATATAGTTAAAATGTATTTATTTAGGGGGGTAATATACCTCAAATCCCAATCGCGAGTTAAATCCCAATAAAAGGAATATAAAGAATTAATTAAACTAGAAATAATCCAAAGAGGCCGATATAATTTCGTCCAGCTGTCATTAATTATGTGATATTTTAACGCTGAAAAGCATATTACTGGAATCACACTCATATATTTCAGTGCTGAAAATAAAATAAACATAAAAAAATCATAAGTAAATAAAAAAAATACTAAATCAAAGTAACAGTTACGAGTTTTTGATCTTTAATAAAATGGAATATTGGGAAGAATAATGAAATAATAGTGTACCGTTAAAAAGGCAGGATTTATCGTTTGTGTCTTTAAATTGGCGAATGCATTGGAAAAAACGAAATAAATACGGAAAAATAAGAACTAAAGGTATTGCGATTGAGTGGGACCCACATACTGAGTCAGCTTCAAACCATGCTATTGTTGCCACCTGTATAAAATATTAAAATAAAATAAAATAATTTAAGAGGGGCAAAACGTAAAGTTGAACTGAGATTCTAGCATAACGATATTAGTGAACCTGTTTGTTTAACATTCTGCAAGCTGAACGTTCTAGATCTGAGAAAACCTGGTGCGAAAATAAAACAAATTATCAGCAGAAAATATCTCAATTTTTATTTTATTTTATTTCATTTTTATTTTTCTATAAGATTGAATCTACCTTGGACATAGAAGTCATTATATCAGCTAAGAAAAAATCAGCAAAAGTAATTGCCTGAAAATAAAATTGGTTCAAAATATGAATATAATAAAATATATAATACATTTGTGGTAATGAATTAATTTTTATTAAAGATGAATAAGTCCTCATAAATATTGAAAATAAGTTGCCTGAAAGGGAAGAATTATTCGCCAAATGGTCCTTAAGAGAAAATAACGCGAAGATAAATAAAATATATCAAATGGAAATACTAGAAGAGTCACTGCAATCACATAAAGAATAACCTAAAAAAATTAAATTAAATTAAATATCAGAAAAAAAATATATAAATTGATTTGGGTGTAAGTTGTAACAATTACTGTAATAATTGCAAAAATTCATGCATACCACTCCAAAATCCCAAAATATTATGAAAAAAGGAACCTAATACAAAATTTTCAAAAAAAAAAAATTTAATTAAATTAACAAAGATAATACACAGGTTGAAAGGCGGCAAGAGATATTTTTCCGTGAGAATACAAGTATAAATATGATGTCATGCTTGTCGGCACGATTATAGTCATCCATTTTGCACACTAAAAAAATTAAAATAAACAAACAAATAAATAAAAATAATAAATAATGACTAAATAATTTAGAAATTCACAAGGGAAGGCCTTAAGATATTAAAACTTGCAGAAAACCCCTCCATTTCATCAAGAAGTTGAAACTAAATTTAGACTGGGGACTTTTTTGCAATTTAGGAATAAAGTAGGGTTATTTTTTTCAAATTTAAATAATGTATTATACCTTCCATATTTCATTATGAGTCAAATGTGATTTGTCAAAGTCAAACACGCGAGCATAACTGACTGGCGATTGAGAAAATATCCACAGATTTATTCCCCACAACCAAACCATTAAATTCTGCACGAAAAATAAAAAAATAATAAAAAATAAAACAAAATGAAATAAATATATTTAATAACAGTAAAAAAATACCACGAGAAGAAGAGGGTTATAGTACAAAAATGCCTCGTAGAAAAAAAGATCTTGAAGATCTGTGCTCATTATTTGAACTGAGTCCCAACTTATCTATACATTTATTTCACACAAAATTAAAAAATATTAAAAATTTATATTTATTGTTATTTTTATTTACTTTAGTTTTGAGTAACTAGCCTTGCAACAAGAAAGGAGCCATAAGAGAAATAATACTGCCTGAAATATGTAAAAATTAATAAATAAGTTATGCGAGGATTGAGAAGTTACATTTAGGTCCAAAAAGTGTTGGAAACTGGAAAATTAACCTTGAATTGAAATAAGAAAACTGGTGAAGTCAAAATTGCAGCTCCATAAGTTTGGATTCCCTTCATTTCATATAATTGTTTGATAAATAAATAAACAAATAAATAATATTTTCCAAATTTAGATTCTTATTGCACAAAAAAAAGAATTTTTTTACTGTCATACCAGCATGATGCATTTAAATCTCTAATCTTGTCACCATTGAAATTATGTTATTGTCATACCAGCATGATGCATTTAAATCTCTAATCTTACCATTGAGTATATATATATTCTGTCTCTGCTAAAAATCAGCTGAAGAAACTAATTACATACAATTTCGCAAACAAATTTGACGGGTAAACTGCAAATTTGACGGAATTAATCTATAGAGAAAATAAATTACCTGTACAACCAAAAACGAAAACAATTCAGAAGAATCGGCAAGAGAATTAATTATTTCCCTTGTTAAATAGTATTCAGATCGAATCCAATTGTTAAGTGAGTGAGTGAGAGTTTGTATGTAAGAGAAGAGAAGAGAAGAGGTTGACTGAAGATAGATTTTTCAGCACTACATCTCACTGTAATCCCGGAATCCAAATCCCGGTTCTGAAACCATTGACTCTAAAAAAGCCGAGATTTGAATTCCCGAATTCTTCTGCAACCGAGGAAGAGCCACACGTGAAGATTCAGGAACTGAAGGCACAGAGAATCTGACGCTGAGAAGGTGGAGAGATGACGTCAGAAAGGGATTTGAGAACTGGCTACACCGCACCATACTTTTACCCGCTCAAAAATAAGAAGAAAATGATAAAATAATAGTACTGGACAAGTCCTATTTCCGTGGACCACGTCCAACTAAAAGGTTTGCTAAAATGTTGACTGCACCTGGTTCTCTTACAGAAGTACGTACACCAAAGAAGCTCATGTGGAGATGAGTTTTACTCCAGGTGCAGCTACTGGATATCTAGCCAGACTCACCTGAATAGATTCGCCACGTCGGAGAGTGCCATAATATCCTATTCCCCCTACAAATGTACAAAATTACATCAACTCCTCAGACAACTACTTATTTATCATCCTGTCGGTTAATATCTTTTGATATTCAGTTATTTTGAAGGGACGTGTAAGAAACAATCCCAAATAAGAGAGAAAAAGAACTGTTCTTCTGTTCTCCGTTATTTCAACCAACTCACCAAAATCGAAAAAAGGGAAAAAATTTCCAGAATTTGTGGAACCAATTCCTCCGAATTTGTTGGTGAAATTGATTGGATCGGAGGATGTCGTGTTCGTCGACGTCGTCGGGATCGGGATCGGGGTCGGAGGAGGACGAGGGAGGCGACGCGTACCGCAAGGGCGGCTACCACGCCGTCAGGATCGGCGACCAGTTCGCCGCCGGGAGGTACATCGCGCAGCGGAAGCTCGGCTGGGGCAATTTCTCCACCGTCTGGCTCGCCTACGACACCCAATCCAAGGTTCGAATGATCCTCCTCCTTGTGAATTTGGGGAAGAAATGATTTTAATTCCTGTTTTATTTTTAATTAAGCATTAATATTTTGTGTTTTATTTATGAATTTTTCGCACCTTTTGTATCCATGAATTTAAGCAATCTTTCGATAATCAAAAAAAAAATGGGGGAAGAAATGATCTTTCATTCATAAACGAAACTTCCCCAACCATCCTGTCAAACAATCATAAATACCTCACCCAAACTCAATCATCATTCCCCAACCTCTCTTCTTCTTCTTCTTGCAGAAATTCGTAGCCCTCAAAATCCAGAAAAGCGCGCCGGAGTTCGCGCAGGCGGCTCTGCACGAGATCGAATTCCTCTCGGAAATCACAACGCACGACCCTCAAAACCGCAGGTGCATCTTACAGCTGCTGGACCACTTTAAGCACGCGGGCCCCAACGGTCAGCACCTCTGTCTCATCTTCGAGTTCCTCGGCGACAGCCTCTTGCGACTCGTCCGTTACAACCGCTACAAAGGAATCGGCCTTAACCGCGTCCGCCAAATTTGCAAAGACGTCCTTGTCGGTTTAGACTATTTACATCAGTTGGGAATAATCCACACCGATTTAAAACCCGAAAATGTGTTATTAATCTCCACAATCGACCCTTCCAAAGACCCAATTAGGTCAAACTTCGAACCGATCCTCGACCGCCCCTCAAACCCTAATTCTTCCTCCAACACAGCAACTGTCAACAAAATCGAAAAGAGACTCAAAGAACACGCGAAGGCGAAGCTCGCACGGATCTCAAAGCAGAGACCGTCAATGGCAGCAAGACCGGTCAAGAAAGACAGGGATTTATCCTCGATAGACTTGCGGTGCAAGATAGTGGATTTTGGAAACGCGTGCTGGCGCGATAAACAATTCGGGGATATTATTCAGACGAGGCAGTACAGGGCGCCTGAGGTGGTAATCGGATTAGGGTACGGGTGTGAAGCGGATATGTGGAGCTTTGGGTGTATAGCGTATGAGCTGGCGACTGGAGACGTGTTGTTTTGTCCTAAAGAAGGACACGGATTCAGCGAGGATGAGGTAATTTTTGTGATTTGGTCCCTGGAAAGTTTGTAATTTTTTATGATTTCCTTTTTTCAGAGGAGTGTGGAAGTATGTGTTTTTTTTTTACCTTTTTGGTAGGATCGTTTGTCAGGATTTTTGCGTTTAGGCCCCTGTAGAAGATTATAATTTTGTGGGCACCCCTGTAAAAGTTTAAAATAGTATCCCTCGTAAAAAAATTTTAAATTTTTTTTTTTTTTTTTGGAAAAGTTATAATTTTGTGGAGGTCCTTGTGAAGTTTAAAGTATTATGCCCGTTTTCTGCTAATTAGTGGGTAATGTTAATTGTTAGAGTATTTCAGTGAGGGTGAGGTATGTGAGGATTTTTTCAGTTAGGCCCTTGTAAAAATTTTAGTTTTGTGGTGACCCTTATCTATCTATTTTTCATTTGTGCCCGTGTAAAAATTAGAATATGTGGATGGTCGTTATCTACTAATTTTATTTCTTTTTGATTTTTTCTAAAAGAAAGGGATGTGAAAGTATTTTGTTTTCTCCTTTTTTTGTAGGATCACTTGGCGTTGATGATGGAACTACTTGGAAAAATGCCCAAAAAGGTAAAGAATTTATTAGAAAAAGGCTCTTCCTTATCATTTATTAGTTATTTTTACAAAAAAAAAAAAAAGAATAATACTGCATCAAGTTGTCCTAGAGACTACGCACAACTTTCCTTTTTCAAGTTAAAATCATTTATGTTGAGGTGATAGAGTGCAGGGTCCTTTACATAACTTGAGTAAAACCAAGGTCCTTTTCATAAAATACCTCTTTAATTACTCTTCAGTAAAATCATTTATGTTGAGGTGATAGAGTAGAGTGCGGTGTCCTTTACGTAATTTCAGTAAAACCAAGGTCTTTTTCATAAAACACCTCTTTAATTACTCTAATTTTTTTTTAATTAGATTGCTATATCGGGTTCAAGGTCAAAGGAGTACTTTGACCGGCACGGAGACCTGAAGAGAATCCGACGGCTCGGATTCAAACCTTTGGATAAGGTTTTGATGGACCGATATAAATTCACGGAAATCGATGCGCTTGAGTTCATGAATTTTCTCTCTCCTCTGTTGGATTTCGATCCTTCGAAACGACCCACCGCTTCACAGTGCCTCTCTCATCCTTGGCTCCAAATTAACAAAGAAAATAACAATAATAATGATAAAAATAATATTATTAATAATGAAAATGTGAAGAATGCTAGTGCTTGTAGTAGTACTAGTAGTAGTTATAAAGAGAAGGAGAGTGGGGGGATTATGAGAAGTAATAGCGGTAATAATATTAGAAGTAAAAGTGAGATTATAAGTAAGTTAAATAATAATAAGGTGCATAATAGAGATGAAAATGAGAAGGAGAGAGTAATTATAAATGAGAAGGAGAAAAATAAAGGAGAGAGAAATGTGAATGAGAAGGAGAAGAGTAAAGGAGAGAGAAGTTTAAATGAGAAGGAGAAGAGTAAAGGAGAGAGAAGTGTGAATGAGAAAGAGAAGAGTAAAGGAGAGAGAAATGTGAATGAGAAAGATAAGAATAAAGGGGAAAAAGTTGTGAGTAGTGAGGGTGAGAATTTGGCGATGGTAAAGAGATTCGCGAGTCGGTTTAATGAAAAGATTAATCAGAATAAAATTAATAATATTAATAATAATATTAATTTGACTCGTAGTAAGACTACTCGTGAGACGAATAGTAATCCTCCCGCTTATAGTAATGCTACGCAAAATACTAATAATACCGCCAATAATCCCTCTCATAATGTTAATAATACTAATAATAATTTTAATAATAATATTATTACTCGTAATAGTAATGAAAATATTAATAATAATAATAATAATAATAACAATAATAATAATAATAATAATAATAACACGGATGAGAGACAGAGTAATAATAATGAGCCAATTGGGCGAGTGGCAATTGCAATGAGTAAACTTGGTGTTTCGGGCCGAATTAACAGCAGGCGAATTGGCTAATTCAAATACTTTTTGAATTTGAAATTTGATAAGAAAAAAGGGGGGCAAGAGGTGGTGTAGATACTTGCTGAAATCTGATTGGTCGATACGTGGTGACATGGCATTCATTATAAATTTTGGGGTGAAATGAAAGAATGTAATTGGTATTTTTTTATTTGAAATTCAGAACCTCTTCAGCTTGGAAATGAGATTTTTATCTGGGTCCGAGCTTGAAAGAGGATTAAGAATTTTTTTTTATTTCTTTATTATTTGGTGTGGAGTTGTGTTTGGTGATTGTATTATATGACAAATGATTATTTTTTCATTTTTTCTGTACAAGTTTACGAACAATAGTATTTTTCAAATTTTCACAGTGACGATATGTTTGATTGATGATTATTCATTTTTTGGTTAAAAATCACTTGGAAGAAAAATGCTCCTTGTTAAAAATCAACCATTTGCTCACAAATACAATCCACTCAAAAGATGAATAATGATTTTTGCAAACATGAGTACAAACATTTTCAAATCATTAGAATATTTTCAACATTTTTGTTGCAAATGCTTAACATGGGTCTGAACATTTACAGCTCATTAAAATGCAACCAACATTTTCGTTGCAATTGTTTAATCATCAATATCGCAACACAATAATACTCCATACTAGGTTTTAAATCCAAGAACTAAACAATTTCAATTTCTTTTAACAATAAAACATGACATTTTTTAAGTTGGCTTTAATTTCTGGCAAATGTCTAATATGAGTTGAGCCACTTGCACCATCAGAACTTGAATCGCCCAAATCAGTGCCCAAATACGAGCGGGCACGAAACGCAATTTGATGCGCGTAATAAGCTGGTGGAACTGCATTAAAAAAATCAAATAAAAATATTCATAAAGAATTAACGAAATATGTTCAATGTATCATGTATATATGTGTTTGATATATAAAACAGTACAAAAAGATGTTCAATGTAGCATTTATGTTACTTTATATAAAATAGTGCAATATATACGCTTCCGTCTAAAGTACAAGAATAGAGTATTGTATAAAAAAATTGTATATAGGAGTCATGAGTATAAAAAAACAAAACAATAGATAGGGGAAAAGATTATATACTTACCAACTGATACAGAGCGGGTGCATCTAGCATAGCTGAAAAATATAATATAAACAATGATTAATAATAAATACACCTAAAAATAATTATTTAGAAAATAACTCAGAAAAAGAATTAATTACGTGTAACAGAGATTATATGTGAGAACTTGCAGATCATCAGCCAAAAAGTTGTTTTCATCGCATAAAACATGGTAATGTGTCGGCCTATTAGTCCCCTGAAAAAGAAAAAAAAATTACCATTTTACCCTCACAATTAGTTAAAAACTTAAAATCATTCAATATATATATAATTTATCAACAAATTATTTATTTATACCTGAATACCAGCATGGCTATTCAAATAAAAATCAAATTCAGTCGGATGGCAAATTTTCGTATCAACCACAGTCCCTGCAAAACAAATTATTTAAATAAATATAAATAAAAAATAAAAAAATAAAACATAATCTTTTGATGAATAAATATTTTACCCGGTAAAACATTTTCACTGCGATCCTTATTATGATCGGTTGGGAAAAGGCGAGTGTGGTGTCTTTTTTGCACCACTATGAATGTAATGGATGGTTTGTAACTTGGACTCAAAGATGAGCATATCTAAAAAATGTACAAAATAATTAAATAAATAAGTACTTAATTAATTAGACGAAAAATATCAATAACATGAAATATTAAATAAACGTACCCTTCTTATTGCATTGATTTCATAAGCAAGTACTTGATGAAACTGACCTTCACTAACTCCGTCCCTGTTTGGTATAAACACATAATAATTCAAATGAATATACAATAACTTATTTCAAAAAAAATATAATAATTTAAATGAATAAAAAGGAATGTATAAATTGTACCGATAAAATATAATCTGATGCGGTTCGAAACCAGTTGCTCTTCTAAAGGCCATAAGATGGTCCCTACAAACATTTTTTCCCCATTGTTATAGTCTCAAATTAATTAATTCAAAGATTTAATTTATTAAAACTGTTAACACCTAAATTAGAAAATTAGAGAGAAATAATACGTACTTAACCATTTCGCCTAAATCAGAAATAATCTCTTGACGGTGCGCTTGTGCCCTATAATCACCACAATAAACCGCTACATCTGGCCAATCTCGTGATGCCACCACCTATTAAATATATTACATAAATAAATAAATAATATTAATATTCTTACATTCCCTTTAAAAATCTCAAAATACAATCCTTACCCGAAATTTTACATAATATTACTTCAATTCAAATAAGTGAATTGAAGTCGATGAGAATTTTAAATTTTAATTATTAGAAATTTTTCAAAAAAGGCAAACACCCCCTATATTTCCTGGCGTTTATGAAAAAAAAAATTGGAATATTAAAAAAAAAAGAAACTCCAATATAAACCTTTTTTAATATTCCAAAAGTTAGGTTTTTTTTTATTATCAAATAAAAGAAAGGAAGAGGAGAAATATTATTTACAGCAGCAATAGACGGGCTGGAATCATCGCCAGGATTGGGATGAGTGACATCAGCGCCAAATATAATCGTCGGTTTCTGACCGATTATCGGCATCATTCTTCTCGGATCTTTAACCACCGTATTCCTTCCCCCAACCTATCATCAAACCATTTATTACATTTCATTTTACTAATTAATTCAATAAATGTGACGAAATGTTACATATTAAGAGAGATGTTATATATATACTTTGACGTTGATTTTGAGAGCAAGATTGGCGAGACATTGCGCGTTGCATTTCTGCGCGTTTTTCAGCAAGCAGCATTGCGTGACCAACCCTAATTCCGTCTCGCATATCCTCTTCAAATCACCTTTCAACCAAAAATATTAAATTAATTCAAATTCATCATCAAATTAAGAAGAGATCTAGACAGAGAAAGAGAGAGAGTACTGTAAAGTGTGCCATTGCTATTATTAACAATAGCAATAAGCAAGTCGGGTTTTTGGCCCTTAAGCGCCCTAATTGCGTTTTGGTACTGATCTTTTAAACAATGTTCCAATTGGTCCGGTCTTGCTTTAACCGTTGCAATAACTGGATTCGGCGCAAATCCCTGATTCATTAAAATAAATAAAAATTAAATATAATCAAGTGCATATGATAATTTTTGCATAATAATTTAATTATTCAATTAATTGATTAATTGATTACCATGCCGGATGTACGACACATGTCGACAAGACACTTGCAAAAGTAATCGGCATCTGGTACTTGCATGTTTGAGAACGAAATACAATACCAACTATTTACGCTCTTGCCATCCACCAATTTCTACATAACGTCAACATATTTGTTATGTCAGTGATGTTTAATTAAAATAATATTATATGAAATAGAATTAGTGAATAAATTGGTACCTTATCTCTCATGTTCCATTGGCCAAATTTCGGTAAGCATTCTTGCTCTCTCCCGGTTGCATGGTACTTCATCTGAAATAAATTAAAAAGTATTTATGTAAATCATTCCTAAATAAAATATAATAACTAGAGATGACAAAAATATTAAAAAAAAAATTACATTTGGTGCAGGTAAGATTCGAGCATCGATTTGCGTGAGTCTCTCATCAACTTGCATTTCAAATTCAATCACAAAACTGTCACTATTGTACTTATTCTCTTTAAGACTCTAAAATCATAAAAAACAAAAAAATAATTAATTAAATAATGGGTACTTAAAAAAAGGAAAATGGATTTAGGGTTTTACATTTATGATGTTATATTCACGGGCAGGAGGTTTCTGACAAGTGGAAAGAAGCATCTGTGTTACTTGATTTTCGTTCAGCTTTCTGTTGTACCTTTGGCCTTCTACTATTTGGCACACCTAAATGGCAAAGAAAAAACAAATGTTATTTTAACAAATGAAGGGGTTTAATTGCAAATTTGATAAATTAAGTACAGACCTCCATCGGGAAATAAGTGATTGTATTGCCACTCATTTGGAGACATGGTAAATGAATGTGTTGTATCCGGTAATTGTACTTCTCTCTGAAATAATTTACTATTGATGTTTGTCTACCATCTTGATCAAACCTATACCAAAAAATACAAATAAAAATTAGAAGCATTCATTACTATGTTAATGATAACACACAACAATAACACACAACACTACAAGAATTTAGTAAAGAGCTTACGTTATATCTTTAGTAGCTTTTCGTGAGACATTAGAAATACGGTATTTCCTAGGCATATCGCTTCTATGTGTAACTAACACTTTTACATTTTTCAGAGCCCTTTTGATCTGAAAAGAATGAGAGAAAAAACAGAAACATAATCTACTTTAATATTTTTACTAAATGTACTATAATCATCATTATTATTTTGCAAAGAACAATAAAAATAAAAACTAAACCTTGTCAGAATCTTGGAGGGTTACGGCTGCAATATTCTTGCCAAGAAGATCTGTTACAAATTTTAAGACCGGGCCCGCCTTAACAAATGCAGTTGAACTCAAATCTGTAAAATTAAAACATTACTCAAAAAATATCCATTTATATTTCTGTAAACTAAAATTAACAAAGAAAGAGGCTTGCTTGTAGCAGTTTATATCTAAAAAGTTGATACATCTATTCAATAATAAACACTCTCACTATTGGGTACGAAATATGTGAATGAATAAACAAAAAATAAATAAAAATAAAAATAAAAATAAATTAAATGAATAAATAAATTATGAACCGAAATTAAGAGAGAGGCCCATTTGAGTTGGCCTGAGAGACTGGTAGAATCCTTTCCAGCCTTCCACTCCATTTCCAAGTTCGGCCAGCCCAAAGTTCTTGCTGAAAAACGATCGCCCCACCAAAACGATCTTCTCCCTATAAATATAAAAAATAACAATATTATTAATAATAAAGTAATATAGTTATGTACCAAAATGAAGAAAATAAATATATACGTATTGGAATTGGTTTCACGAAGGACGGTATCAAGCATCTGAATCGCGTCTAGTGGCGCATCAGGCTGTCTCCCTGATAAAAAAGAATAACACAAATGTTAATTAACTAATCGATATATATATTTTCATACAAATATCATCATAATTACTTAAACACTAAATAATCTTACCTGACATAAACATTTCTATGTGCCTTGGATCCGCATTATGTACTCGCCTAATCTCCACATCAAACTTCCTCTCTCTCCTAAACCCAAAAACCACAACCAATCAAACAATTTCATAAACAAACAAATCTCATTAAAAAAAATAAAATCACTGTAAACATAATTATATATTACTGTTGATTTGAATCGGTGAGAAAGACTTCAAAAGAGTGACAATCAAAGGGGAGACGACCGGCCGTATAAAGACTTTTCATTCCATCATAAACAGGCAATTTTCCACCTAATTTAGACTCATAAGCTTTTATTAATGCTTTTACTACAGCTCTGTTCGCCCCTCTTGTTTTCATCTCCGGCTTTATCACCACCTGTTATATTATAACAAAAATAAAAATATATGTCACGAAAAATATTAAAAATATATATAATGTGTGTAAAAAAGAACTTACGTCATATTGATACAATCCCTGATCAGGCAGCTGAACCAAAAAGTGATTGGCCTTCACAACAACTTTACAACCCTTCATCCCTATACCAGGTCTAGTCGGAACCCTTACCGCCATACTACTACTCGGCTGGATCGCCAGCTCACCCATCTTCTTGTCAAGATTCTCTGCTACCACGCCTTGCGTGGCCTTCTGTGTGGCTTCCGCCTGACGGCTCGCTTGGGGCAGATCGGTTGGACGGGGCCCGCTCGCTTGCTGAGCTGGCGCTTGCGGTCTTACCGGGTTTTGTTGACCGGGTCTTGAGTACGGGTTTGCGTGTGGGTTCATGACTCTGGTTTGTTGTGAACCGGGTCCGCTTGGATTTGGATGCTGGTTTTGAGGTCCGGACCCAGGTTGTTGTGGACCGGGTCCACGTGGATTGGAATAAACGGGTCCGGATTGTTGCGGACCGGGTCCACGTGGATTGGAATAAACGGGTCCGGATTGTTGCGGACCGGGTCCACGTGGATTGGAATAAACGGGTCCAGATTGTTGCGGACCGGGTCCACGTGGATTGGAATAAACGGGTCCGGATTGTTGCGGACCGGGTCCACGTGGATTGGAATAAACGGGTCCGGATTGTTGCGGACCGGGTCCACGTGGATTGGAATAAACGGGTCCAGATTGTTGCGGACCGGGTCCACGTGGATTGGAATAAACGGGTCCGGATTGTTGCGGACCGGGTCCACGTGGATTGGAATAAACGGGTCCGGATTGTTGCGGACCGGGTCCACGTGGATTGGAATAAACGGGTCCAGATTGTTGTGCACCGGGTCCATGTGGATTGGAATAAACGGGTCCGGATTGTTGCGGACCGGGTCCACGTGGATTGGGATTGATGGGTCCAGATTGTTGCGGAGCGGGTCCTCTTGGATTTGCGTATGATCCGTGACCGAGATTTGGATTCTGGATCGGGTTTGGATTTGTGTATGATCCACGACCTGGATTTGAATTCTGGATCGGGTTGGGATTTGCGTATGATCCGCGACCCGCATTTGGATTTTGAATCGGGTTTGGATTTGCATAAGATCCACGACCTGGATTTGGATTGGCATATGATCCGCGACCTGGAGTTGGATTCTGGATCGGGTTTGGGTTTGAGTATGATCCGCAACCCAAATTTGGATTTTGAATTTGGTTTGGGTTTGAGTATGATCCGCGACCCAAATTTGGATTTTGAATTTGGTTTGGGTTTGAGTATGATCCGCGACCCAAATTTGGATTTGGATTTTGAATCTGGTTTGGATTTGCATATGATCCGCGACCCCTGCCTCCACGGCCTGCTTGACCTTGAGAGCCTGCCATTTCTGTAAAAAAGAATTGAAAAATAGAATATTGAGAGATGTATATAAAGAAAATAGAATATAGGGAAAGGGGTAAATTTTTGTTCCTTGTAAATTTCATGCTCTGTTCTTCCATTGGTAGGTAATGAATATTCTCAATCAAAAGTTAAATCTGTACTAAATAAACCCTAAACAGGTACAGACTAGAAACCTAACTCTTCTCACAGGACTTAAATCACTACTGGTAAACTTACATTAGAATCTTAAAGATATTTTCACTTAGCAACTTAAATTTCTACTTCAATCACCCTTTCAAAAAAATCAAATTTCTACTTAATTTTCAGACGTATCAGATTCAGAACAACTATTATATCAAGAAAAGTATCTCTCTCGGTGAAAATTCTGGTACATCAAACAAAATTGATTTGAAAAAGGTGATAAAATTGGATTCTAATCTATTAAGGCCTACATTGAAATATCATCCAGCCACAAGAAACTACAAGAATCTCTAAAAACCCTATATTCATAGAAAACACAAATCGCAAAATCCTAACTTTCTTTAAATGGAAATTCACAACAAACTACCTTAAATAAACAAACAAAATGGAAGAAAATCAAGAACTAAATGCACAAACCTGTGTAGACTGAAGAAAATAACTAAGAATAAATATCGCTGTGAAGCTTGCGATTCCTTCGAATGTGTGTAAAATGTATACGGAAATAATTTCTGCCTCTCTCTCTCTCTTTTATTGGCTGTTTTTAGGGAAAGAGAAGCTTACAGGAGAAGGAAAACGAACCTACCTCTGAACATTTTAACTAGACCTGGTCTATTACAATCTATAACTTTTTACACGAATCATGGTCCACAGTCCGTGACTCAATGTTCTACAACGAAAAACAGACCGAGTTCATAAAGTAATTTCTCATGAGGAAAATATAAATCAATTTGAACTAATGTTTTCTACGATGATTTACTGATCGTGACGTGGAGAATAGCGATTGGTGTAGTTAATTATAGTGAAATTATGTACGTCTAATTTTTGGCATGAGGAAACAGAGCGGGAATGTGAACGGTTTTAGATTACTCAGTAGTTACTTACTGACTTTTTTTTTTTTTTGCATTATTTTCAAAAGTAATTCAGCAAATAGCATTGTTTCGAAAAAAATTAACTAACTAGCACTACCGCCAGCCATAGTGACGGTAGAGACCCTCTACCGCCAATCCAAGTGGCGGTAGTGCCTAATTTACATGTTTTTTCCATCAGCGACCTTAAACAGGTTAATTAGATACAAATTAGCCTCTACCGCCAGGCCCTCTGGCGGTAGTGGCAATGTTGTAATTTTTTCTGATCCAATCGGATATCAAACCCGTTAAGAGGGAAAAAAAAATGAAAAAAACCTCTACCGCCAGACGATAGAGGTGGGGGAGAAAATGGTATGTATCTCATCTCATTTTTTTTTTTACTTAATTATTTTTCTTTTATTTTTTGGGCCAGTACATGATACATCATGTTAAATCTCATTTAGTGTGACTAAATGAGATTGGTATTTAATTATTTCCTTGTTAAATAGGACAGAACACCATGCTACTTAATATCGCCCCCTCAAATGAAAATTTTGCTTCTACTGTCAGGAGGCCTGGCGGTAGAGGTTTTTTCATTTTTTTTTTCCTCTTAACGGGTTGGATACCCGATTGGATCAGAAAAAATTACAACATTGTTACTACCGCCAGAGGGCCTGGCGGGTAGAGGCTAATTTGTATCTAATTAATCTGTTTAAGGCCGCTGATGAGAAAAATATGTAAATTAGGCACTACCGCAACTTAGATTGGCAGTAGAGGGTCTCTACCGCCACCATGACTGGCAGTAGTGCTAGTTAGTTAATTTTTTTCGAAACAGTGCTATTTGCTGAATTATTTTTGAAAATAATGCAAAAAAAAAAAATCGTAGTTACTTCATTTAGTGTAGGGTCGTGTTTATTTAAAAGGCACGGGTGGGTTGTACGATTATTTACTGATTCTCACTTGGGAAGGAGGTTTTGTTATTGGTATGGAAGATTAAGCATCAAATGATGAGTTGTAAATGAAGGTAATTGTTGGACGTTGTTAAAGGAAATAACTTAAAAGGAAAGGACACTGGAGAACTTGATTATGTTTTATGAGTACACCCTCGAACTCAGTAAATTTATGCAAAAGCCCTTACAGGTAAATTGTTGATCAAACTAGCCCTATAAATTATCAATAAGGCTACACAAACAAACCAATTTAACCGACCCCAAACAAATTACCAAATATGAAAGTTAATGGATATTTTTTTTTGTATCCCTGTTATCTGCTCGACACAGTTTACCACATTTATATGTCAATTATTTTTTTGTATATGTTTATTATGACTTTTTACATATTTATTACTTATTCTTGTACATTATAATTTTTGAGTGACAATATACATTCTTATATGTACATACGTTATACTTTTTTGTGTTGGAGATTTTCAAAATAAAATCACTTTGTAATTACTAATTTTAGTGGAAGAGATATTTGTGTTATAACTGTCAAATTATTGACAAATAGTTGGTTGCACATGTTGTTATCAAGTACCACATAGAATTGGTCATATGAAGCAAAATAATGATGTCATCATATGATAATTAGGATTGATTATCAAAAGATGCATCCATTTAGGATTGATCACCAAAAGATGTATTCATCTAGGTTTGACATCAAAAAATTATATCCATTCATTTAGGATGAAATTAATAACAACTCTTAACACAACATGTGTCTTTATTCATTTGATCAAAGGTTGCAAGATTCTTATAAATAGAGGGGCATGGTTCAAAGAAACAATATGCAACGAAATACACAATGAGAAAGAGATAAATCATGTATTAATAATAACACAATATTACAAATTCTCTTCCACAAAAAACACTCTATAATTCAGATCCATACTAAATTAAATGATGGCAACATAAGTATAAAGATAGTCTTGTATGTAACAGCCGATCTTTCAGGAGGTTCGATTTCGTCGGATACAAGACGCAGTCGGACACGCTTCGAGATATCCTGAGAGGTTAATTGTCGATCCGTTGCACATGGGGACGATTCAACTTTAAGGACAACGACATTTGTAACACGACTTGAAGCATATAAATATTAAGACCATCTATTAATTTTATATACCACCAAAAAATTTCCCTAACATTTTGCATGTATATTATGGTCTTATTTTCTTTTTGTTTTGTTTGTATTTTATCAAATGAGAAAAATATTAGTAAGGATTATAGTTGGAAAAGGAAGAACAAAAATGATAACTAATGGCGGATATTTATGTAAGTATGAATTCAAGTATGATGTATTTTATCCTCTCTTCATATATTTTAACTTCAACTAGAAAAATCACGCACTACGCCACTGAATCTTTGAAATTTGTTGATGACAAAAAATAACATAATTTATTGCAATTAATAACTCATATTTCATTTAGTTTAGCGCATAGAATGATAAGCGGCAAGCTCTAGTTATTCGTTGATAATATATTACAAAAGTTCAAGTATGTAAAAATCTTGGAAAATAAGAAGGTGATATTAGAGAGGTCATGATTCCTCCTCAGTTTTTATAAAGCTCTGCCATTAATGTTGACTATCTATTGGAAAATAAAGAGGTGAAAGTGATATTAAATTTTGTAGGTGAATCGTGAATGAATAAATATGAATGATTTAAATTAAATGTTAATAATCGTTAACCAGCCTTTAAATATCCAAATATGAGATTTAATGATATTTACTGGCCCAATCCATAAGCCCTTTACAAGGATCAAATCCCGATTCTACAAAACCGAATATAACTTCCCGGTTTCTTAAAACCGAGAACTCAATTCCCATTTCTCCAAAGACCTGATTTCGCAAAATAAATACTTAAGAGTGATTTTACCAAAACGTTCTTCTTTAATTTTACATCTTAACACATGGTTTTGTCTCGGTTCGCGTAATTAGTAAACCCGTAACGGAGCAGCAAGTCAGTGTTCCGATTTCATCAAACACCCCCTCAATTTGTTAGTATTTCTTTATTCCGTTTGGATATTGGACTTTACTCCTCCTGGAATCAATCAGGTAAAACCCTCTTTAGATCTCGATAAATTTCGCCTATTTATTTCTGCTTTTGTGCTATGATTGCTCCAATTGTCAGTCTTTGAGCGAGTAAAAGGTGAATTTGTGTTTGTCAGATCCCCTTTTTGTGATTCTCAGCTCAATCGTGAATTTTCTGCCTAGATCTGAGGTAGAATTCAGCTTGGATATTTGAACCAATTGTCTGAAGCAAATTTCGCATTTTGATAAGTTGTTACGGATTTAAATGCGGCTTTGTTTATTGGATAATGTGATTGTGATTAGAGCTCTAAATTTGATATTTTTAAGAATACTTTTAATCAATTTCTCTAATTAATTGTTTATGTATTACAGGTTTAGGGATTTTTCTCTTTTGACATGGATTCAGAAGAGAAAAATTCATCCCAAAACCATGCAGAAGAAAAGCCATCTGAAAATAACCAAAATTCAGAGGGAGATTCTGTAAATAACACCGACACTGAAAATGTCGATACTGCCCCTGATGCTGAAGCAGAGTCTCAATCCACAGAAGGGCAAATCGGTAAAATTGACAAATCAGAGGAATTAAGTAGATTAAATGAAGAAATTGCGAGATTAAAAAAAGAAATTAGTGAGCAAAATGAGACGCAAAAAGCAGCTGAAAAAGCATTGGAGCATCTTAGGGTTTCTCATGAAGAGGCCGATGAAAAAGTTCAGGATTTAACTAACAAACTTATTGAAGGTTCGTTTCGTAATTTTGTAATTTATTATTTTTTTAAGGCATAATATTAATCTATTTTTTGTGTATTTATTTTAGCTGAAAAGAAAGTGGAACAAGAGAAGAAGGAAAAAGATGAATCTGAATCAAAATTACAAAGGCTCCACAAACGCGCGAGACAAAAAATTCAAGAAATTCAAAAGGTACCAATTTTAACTTAAATTTCAAAATCCTTTTCATTTTTTATTGTACTTCTATTTACATTTCCTCTGTAAATTTGAAGGAAAAAGAAGATGTGGAAGCTAAATACAACGAAGAAAAGGCGAAGGCTGAGGTGGCGACGGCCGAGCTGACATCAGCGAAGCAAGAGCTGGACCAGGTCCGCCAGCTGGCGCACCAAGAATCAGAGAAAGCTCGCCAGCAAGCCAACGAGGCCTTGAGAGCTCTGGATTCAGAGAGACAACAACTCAGAGTTTCAAATACAAAGTATTAAAATAATGCAAATTATCAATATATCCTTTCAAATATTAATGTTTGCAATTTTTTTTATAATTTTTTTTAATTTAAAAATTAGGTTAAAGGAGAGTCTTGAAGAGATGCGTAGAGCATTGGAAGCGAAGGATAATTCCATGGAGAAATTACAACAAACTATTTTTGAAAAAGAACAGGTTTTTTATTAGTTTATGATTTTTAGGAGTTTATTAATTTTGTAAGGACTGTTTTGTAAATAATAAAATAAAATTTTGAATAGGAGATAGAGCAAATCCAAGGTTCGATTCAGTCGGCTGAAGAGAAGAGACAAGCTTCTATTGTAGAGCTTTCAGCCAAACATCAAAAGGTAAATAATTATTTTTTTAAAATAATAATTATTGATTATTTATTTATTTAATTAATTTTGTGAAATGCAGCAAGTGGAGAGCTTAGAAGCACAGCTGGCGGATATTATGGCTGAGAGAAATAAAGCAGCTGAAACCATTTCTTCTCTTCAAGTAAATTAAATTATTTTATTATTTTTATTTATTTATTTTGGTTATTTATTTATTTATTTATTTATTGTTTCTCTCTCTAAAATAACAGGCAGTTTTAGCGGAAAAAGACACAGAAATAGCAGAAATAGAAGCAGCTTCAACTGGAGAAAATGTGAGGCTCAAAGCCTTAATGGAAGAATGGAAAGGCGAGCTGTCTCAAGTCAAATCTCACCATGTAAACTAATTAATTAATTAGTATTATATATTTTAATTTTAGAAAAGAAAGAAAGAAAGAGAGAGATATTATTTTTTTTGTTTAATTATTTTTTGTAGAAAAAGGAGAAGGAGAATTGGGAGGTGAATATGCAAGCTCTCAAGGCGAGAATGGAATCGTCAGAAAATGCGGTTTTGAAAGCTGAGATTGAATTTAATAAAATTAAAAGTATGTTTAATTAGTTAAAATATTAATTAATCCGTAAACACCATTTATTAAATTAATTTATTTTTTATTAAAATTATTTTCTTTTTGGTTGATATTTAGGTCAGTTAGAAGCGGAAATATTAGTGCAGAACCAACTGGTACAGTCTAAAGATGCTGAGCTGGCAACCAATAAAGATGAGGTATAAAATATATATTAATTTAGTTTACCATGATAAGATGAGGTATAAAATATTTATTAATTTAGTTTACCAGAAGGATAATTTAATTATCTTAATTATTATTATTTTTAATAGATTTCTAGATTGGAAAATGAATTTTCTGCGTATAAAGTGAGGGCACACGCACTGTTGCAAAAGAAAGATGCTGAGCTGGCAGCGGCTAAGAACACTGATTCAGTCAAAGCTCATGAGGAAGCAGTCAAAGTAATTATATATTATTTTATTGTTATTATTATTATCCCTTACTTTAAAATTTATTCCATTTTAAAAACGGTATATTAAGGAATAAAATGGAATATTGTGTTTATTTATTTTTTTATTTATTTAAAGGAAGCGGAAAGAGAAGTAGCAATGGCTTTAGCTGAGAGAGACAAAGCCTTGCAAGATTTACAAGAAACTTTATCAAAACACGATAAAGAAATTGAAGAAAGGTCCATTTTTTATTATTTTATTTTATGATATTCCTCGTTTTTGAGGGGTATAAATGGTAATTTTATTATTTTTTATTTATTTAGGGAAGCGGCTCTTTCTGCAGTGGATCAATTACTAAAATCGACAAATTCTAAATTAGACTCAATTAATTCGCGCTTCAATTCAGAAAAGGAATCTTACCGCAAGAATTTAGAAGCCATAGAAGAAACTTGGAGATGTAAGCTTTGTCTTTTTACAAGGGTATAAATGTAATTTTGACATTTTTATGGTTATATATGTAATTGTACCATTTTTATTGTAATAGTGAGGTATCAAACTCTGGAGGCTCAGAAGGTCGATCAGACTGGAGATGATCTCAAAAAGGATTTGGATGAATTAAAAATTAAATACAAGAAATTAAAGGTTTATTTTAAGTTGTAATTTTAACAGTTAATTATTTATCTTTTTTTTTTTAATATTTAATGTGAATTTCTTATTGTAGGAAGAGCATGATACGTTTAGAGAAATATCGGATAGAATGATGGAGGAGAGAGAAAAGGAAATTGCGAAATTAATTGAAGAAAATAAAAATATGCGTCATTCTTTGGAGTTCAGACCAAATGTAATTTTTTATTTTAGTCCTCTAAATTTATTTATGCGCTCTAGTCCTCCCAACACCAAATATTATGATATTTTTATGTGTTAACAAATATTTTTTGTTTTTTCAGGTAGAAAATGGTGAAAGACAAATTTCAGGTAATTTCAAAATGTTTTTATTCTTTCCCTTCTTATCATCAATTATAAATTAAAGGGTTCAATATATAATTATTAATTCGTACTTTTTTCCAGCAAATAATAAAAAAGAATCGCAAAGTCTCAACATTGAAGCTGCTGAACAACAGATTCTGGTACATTTTGAAAATAAAAATAGTATAATAAGCCAACATATGAAATAATATTTTAATTGGGGACCAAATTGAAAAATTTCAGCTTCTCGCGAGACAACAAGCTCAGAGAGAGGAAGAACTCGCTCAGACTCAAAGACACATTTTGGCCCTTCAAGTAATTTTACTAAATATACCCCTCTCTTTTCTTAAACATCCGAATTTATAAATTAAATAATATTTTTTTATTACTGTTTTTAATTTGTAGGAAGAGATTGAAGAATTAGAGCGTGAGAACCGTCTTCACCACCAACAGGTTCAGTTATTTATTTTCACAATTTATATTTATGAATATTAATAAAATTATTTTGTTATTTAATTTTTTTAAATTATTTATTTAATTTAGGAAGCAATGTTGAAAGGGGAATTAAGAAATATGGAGAGGTCCCAAAAGAGAGAAGGCATTGATATGACTTACCTCAAAAATATCATTTTAAAACTCCTTGAAACAGGTATATAAATAAAATAATGGATGATTTTGAACAAAAATAAACAAATGTAATTTACTTATTTTAATTAATTAATTATAGGTGAAGTGGATCGGTTGCTTCCAGTTGTTGCAACTTTATTACAATTCAGCCCTGACGAGGTAAAAAAATTTCTGTAATTAATCAAATAATTTTATTTCTTTTATTATTATTTTTCATTTTGGCCCTTGTTTTTTTATAATATTACAGGTAAAAAAATGTCAAGGTCAAAAGTTGGTCAAAGATGTGGCAGCTCAGGTGGTCCCACCGTCAGAAGCCTCTTTCTTTTCGAGATTTTCGTTTTAGTCCTTGAAAGTTAGAAAATTATTTTTTAGTCCCTCGTTTGTTGCTCCTTCGAGTTTTTAATGGTTGGTTTGAGTTAAGTTTTTAATGTTATTTATTTATTTTTTTATGGAACAAATAAAGGCAATTTATATTTTTTAGGAATTATGATGAGTATAAACGGTGGCTACATATGTAATCTCAGTGTATAGAAATATGAAATATTTCTTTGTATTGTAGTTCTAAATATTAGTAAATGTGGTGACTAAACACACTTAAAAAATTTCAAAATAGAGATTTCTTCATTCAATTTATGCTAACAATTTTCATATTTTGTTCCATTGATATTGTTCTTTCGAGGGCTAAAATAATTTCCCATAACAATACTTTCATATGCATGTAATTTGAATATTTATTCATTAATTCATCATGAGGTAATAAGGTGATCTACCAATTAAGAAATATGAACAAATAATGTGAGCTTATTCATATATTGAAAAGGTAAATGAATTATTATTAGTTGTACATTAAATTTCCTGTCTCATTAACAAAAACATCCATACATTGAATTTTCTTTTTCATAACTGACAATCAAAAACTGCTAGTCGGATTGACGATGATTCAATTAACATTGATAATGAATAATGAAGATAATACTTTGAACCTTATTAAAACATCAAAAAAGCAAGAATAACAATAAATACACATTTAATTTCTTGATTCAAAATAAATAAAAATACATCAAAACATTACTTACTGAATATATCAAAGCTGGGGACATTCTGGGCAGGTGTAACATACCTCTTTTAAGAAGGCCCAAATTCAAAATCGTACTTAATAAATCCACGCTTTAAGTCTACGTATGCTTATACGGCTTGAATCTACATATATTGGGGGAAAGAGAATAATAATAATATATATGTCACGTCAACAAATAGTTAACATTTGTAAAAGTTGTATGTGGCGGAAAGAATTTAGTTTCCAAAAAAAGTAGCCGTTGCATCACGCTCCTTCCTTTCATTCAAAAACCAAATCCTTTCCATTAAAAAGGAAAATAAAACGAAATCTGATTCAGAGAAGAAAAGAAAGAAAAGAAGAGAAGAGAAGAAAGGAAGGAAGAAGAGTCGAAAGAGAAAGGTAATACCAATTTATTTATTCAGATGTCAATTTTTCCGAAGATTGTAAGTAATTTTCTTCTGTTGATTTGATTTCTTTTTTCTCAAATGGTTTTTTTCTGAGCGAATAAAGTAGAAGAAAGATGCATGTTTCTTTGTTTTTCCCTGATTTTTACAGATCTTTTTTTGTACATTTTATAACAAATTCGTAATTTCCTTGTTCAACTTCTCTTTCCTGTTTGATTTGAAACTGGATCTAGGGTTTCTTTGATTGATTTCGATTTCTTGTATCATTAACACAGTTTAATTGTCGAAATATTTCCTCTTTTTTACTCCATACTAATTCTCTCTACAACAAATATCTTTCGCTGTTTTTCTAACTTATCTCTGTTTTTTTCCCTTTCAGAATAAAGTAAAAAGGACAAAGAAAAAAAGGACAAATGGATAGAAGGCCACCTCTCGCTTTGTCGCCACGTAGGCTCAGGCCGCGTCGAGCCATTCCGCCTCGATATCCGTGCAACCCTCCTGTTCAAAAATCTCCTGGTAATTCAAATTTCTATAAAAAATATAAATAATTCGCCCAATTTCATCAAAAATTCTTCAAATCAATTCCTAATTTCTTCACTTTTGACCATGTAACAGCTACAAATTACAAAAAGTCACAAGCGGGTCGCATATCTGTATCTGGTGCTTCTTTCTTCAGATCCGAATCGGATTCAATTTCATCTGAACTTCTGTCAATTACAAAAAAGCCCAAAAGCTCAGAAACCCTAAATTTCTCCGAATTCGAATCTGAAAAAGAGAACCAACAAAATCCCTTCAACCCAATTGCGCGCAATTATTCCGATTCCAATTCTACCCCTTTATTTGAAAGGGGGAGATTTTACGATCTTTATTCAGCAAGAAGAAACGAGAGGCTGAAAAAGAGACAGATGGAATTAATGGACGAATCTGAGGTGGCGATTGTATCGCAAAACCCTGCAATTGCAGTTGAATTGCAGAAGAAGAAAAATCTCAAGAGGAATGAAAGTGCGCGCAATTCCATTTCGGGTGAGATTTCGGTGAGTAGGATCCCGAATTTGAGCTCCAGTTTGAGGAATAGTAAGGATGTGAAGAAAGTTGGGAATTTAGGGTTCGAAGAGAAGAAGAGTAATGTTGCTGGTACGAGTATGAGAAGGATTGGTACGAGATCTGCTGCTAAGAGGTACTGAAAGTTTGAATAACTGGAAGGGGAATTTAGGGTTTCGGAAGTTTGAAAGAATTGGAAGTGGAATTCAGGGTTTTGTTTTGTGATTTATGGTGTGTTATGAACTTTAGGGTTTGTTTTGTGAAGATTCTTGTGATTAAGAATTGAAGTTGGAAAATTTGAAAAATAAAATTGAAACTACTTGTGGATTGATGTTTGAAATCTCTGTTATTTTTTGTATGAGAAATTGATATTTGTTCTTGTTGAATTTGATTGTTGTTTGAAATCTCTGTTATTTTTTTTATGAGAAATTGATATTTGTTCTTTTTGAATTTGATTGTTTTCCATTGGAAATTTGATTATCCAGATAAATTAACTTATGAATCTGAAATAAGAATGCTTGCTGGATATAAAAATGTTATGATACAACAATAAAATATCCCAAAACCATGAAAATATCCAAACTGAGAAATTAAATTAATGTGCAAAATGTGGGTCACTGACAGGTCAATAACCAGAAAAAAATTTAGTTCATTGAAAAAACAATATTATATTCTCTGATTTAAGAACATAACATCTACAAATACATCAAGTTGGCCTGACAGAGACAAAGATCAAAATTATGCACCCTAAATTGGTACCAATTTTAGTAGACAGAGAGACCCAATTTCTTCAATTAATATACATACTTCGAAAAAATTAATTCTTTAAAAACCTATTTGTTTTGGATTTTAGTCCCAAAAATCTAGTCCAATCCTACACTCAGTGGGTCTCGCATAGAAATCTATTTTGATTTGTCATTTGATCATTACTAACCACATATTTCTTAGACCCACAACCACCTTCATGAAGATTTTTCTTTCATCTCTAATAAAAGATAATTTTTAAGTGACAGGAAAGAAATTAAAAATATATATTTCCTGCATTCCTGAAAATATGCTATGAAAATGGTAGTTTCATTTTTTTTTTAATATAATTAATAATATTTTTACTTCCATGACCCTAATAAATTTATTATTATTTCTTCCATGCATAGAGGGGGCCAAATCTTAAGCTACAAGGGCTTGAATTAAAATTAACAAGGGTAACTAATTAGATCTAGCAACTAACTCAAGAAACTACATCTACCCTCACCAACGAAAACACTAATCAGTAGGCAAGAAACTACATCTACATATAATTAATAAAGCTACAGTGGTTTAACTTTATTCCATTGAATATGTGGAATATTATAATATAGTAAAATTAAAAAAAAATTAAATCTACATCTACCTTATTTAAAATATATTAGTGTTTTTCTACTAAGCTCTTCTATCCTATCGAAAATAGTTGAAACAAATGATAGAGTTATTTTTCTGTTAATTCACTATTCTACTTGTTATCGAACATTGTTTCTAACCAACATTCAAGAGAGAGAGAATGTGATGATCTGTGGAGAGGAGAGAAAGCACATGAGATGTTGGAAATCTAAGGAGAAAGATGGCCAACTTTCTTTTCAGCCAAGAGCTCCAAAAAAAGAGCAACTTGCTTTGCCTCATTTATTGCTTCATGTCCTACATCCTTCCAACCTACAGAGAGAAGATAACTCGATCGGCATGAATGGAATAAAGTGAAATAGTAGAAAATAATGGAACAAAGAAATCATAACAAAAATGTGCAAGTGTTAAATAAAGAGGTTAACTCTATTTCATAAGAAAAATGGAATACAGAAATATTTATTGTGTTAGATCTTATGTTTTTAACTGGCTCAATTTAACTAATTAGATCTAGCAACTTAAGAAACTTAAAAATCAAGTTATATCAATAGTAATTTGCCTTCTATTTAAGTAATTTACTAATACTCAAGATGACAGATTGGTTTTCTTCTGCTCTTAATTTCGTTTCGAGATGTAATGATATATTTTGAAATGATATTTTGTCTACACATAATTTAGATTGTTTGCTTGTTGAACCCGTATTTGATTGTATCGTATATACAAGAGTAACATAGAACAGAGGTGGTCTTTCATGGTCCCATGTACTTGTTTTGTACTCTTTCAACTGTATATATTTCATAATTTCTTGGGTTTCTACACCTCCCATTTTTTGACAGACAAGGGACCATTGGTGCCCCCATTCAACAACTATTAAGAAATTTAAGTAATTTATATGGATATTAGATAATGCAGTAAAATAATCTTTATTTTGGATAAAGTATAAGTTAGATGGAATGTATTAGTATATGGAATATGTTAGTATGATTAGTATTTGTTAGAGCCCAAATTACCTACTGATTTATTACGATTATTCAGATTTTAAATCATACTGTAGCTACATTAGACTATTATAATTATTTAAATAACTGCTCCTAATAATTCAAGGTGAGACTTAATTTCACTCTGCAGGTTAAGGATATAATATATTATATTATCATAAATAAGTTATTTTTAATTTTTTTTCAGTCTGATTCTTTGTAGTTTTCACAAATTACAGAGCTATTATATATATTGAATATATTTAATGTTACTTCAAAAATAAAAATTAAATTAAAAATATCACCCTCAACATTAAATTCCTAGCCAAAGTCTTTGCTACAATATAATATCCTCCTTGCCTCTATATATACTCTTAATCTCCTTTTCAGCCCACTCAGACACACAAAAACACGCCAAGAAACACTAGAACTAAACTATGGTTAAACCAGTGAGACTAATTGAAATTCCAAGAAGACTTCAAAATATAATCAGAAGCAATAACTCCCAAATTTCTCCAAAGGGCCATTTTGCAGCGTATACAAAAGATGGAAACCGATTTTTTATTCCGATTTCTTATTTGGATTCAAAAATTTTCAAAGATTTATTGAAATTTGCGGAAGAAGAATTAGGTATTGCGAGTGATGGGCCTTTGGTATTTCCTTGTGAAGCTTCTTTCATGCAACAAATCTTGGAAATGCTTCAAAATTCCAAGGCTAAATATTGAGCAATTAGACATTCTTTATATTTTGCTTTTTTGCTATTTTTAAAAATTTTAGAGGTTATTCATGGATTGTGAAGAATTATTTTATGGGTATTAATTTGCGTACCTTGTACCTTTGAAAAGCAAAATTGGTGATTTTTTGAAGGTATATATGTGCCAAAATTTATCCATTGTTTCCCTTCATATTATACTTCGTACCATTGACATTCATTGTTTATGAAGGTTGTACTATAAATTTCCTTTTTTCAATAGTGACATTGTTTGTTCTTCTTTACATGAATTTTAATAAATGAAAGCCAAACTAAATGAAACCTTTTTCTTGAATTTATGGATAGGATGCGAAAGGTATTTGTCATATCATGTCTCTTTCTTAAAAAAATAACTTGAGGTTTTAAATTTGTTGGACTTGATGGCATAAAAAAAGGAAAATAATAATATTGAGAGATATGAATCACAAAGATTTGGCATTTTTTCCTTCAAGAAAAAAAGATTTAGCATTTTTTTCTGTGAAAGACACCCCTAACATTTAGGGTAGTTCAATCAAAGTAGGCATAATTTTTTGTGTACCCATAAAGTATTAAATTATCATGTTTAAATATTACAAAACATTGTAAAAATATCAAGAGGTTCTTCTTCTCCTCTCTTTTCAGTACCATTTCCTTTATTCATTTATGTTAAAATTTGAAAAATGATGTAGTGACATATTTAGGATATTTTTAATGCAAATGAGAAAAAAATAAATATTAGATGATATTTTGTATGAACATAGATAAATGAGATTCCATAAGGATATTCATAAGGGGCCATTTGGAGCATGGAATTTTAGGTGAGAATTGGGTTTTGAAATCCCGCAAAATAATAATTCCCTGTTTGGCAGCTCTTAATAACTGGAATTAGCCAATTCTAGTATCTCTTCCTCTTATACAGACTCAACTCTTATACAAACTCAACAACAAGTAATTCTCAAAAACAGTTAGAACGCCAAACTCCGGCAAAACTTTTTAGGCGCCAAATCATTTTATCTCATCGCCTCTCTATCTTGCTTTGTCTTCTCTCGCTATACGATCCTCAAATCACTTAGCTTCTCACGCTCGATCGATCAGATCTCCGTTCGTGCTTTCCTTCGAGTGCTCTCTCTCTCTCTCTCTCTGGTTAATCGGGAGGCCTTCAATGTTGGATATGTATACTTTACTGTATTGCGATTTGGGGTTTAATTGAGTCTTTTTCAAGTTTATATGAGTTCACATGGAATTATTTCAGTTTAATTGAGCCTTATTCAGTTTATTGTATCGCATCTCTTTTCCAATAGCATCTAAGTGGGCCTGCAGTCATTCTAGTTTATGCTCTAATTGGGGTTTTAAAATAATTTGTGCAGTCTTAATTGGCATGAGTTAGTGAAGAAAATCCTTAATTGCATGAGTTTATTACAGAGCTCTAATTGCATGAACTAACTCTGCTTACATGAGTCATATGTGTTCACGTTGAACTATAGAAGATCAAAATTCCTATTATTTATCATAGCCTCAATAATTATCCCATATCAGTTTCTCTTACTAGAGCATACTATGTTTATCAAATTATAAATTTCTCATATGCAGATAATTAACCTCAATTTGTGGGTACATGTGTAAGCTTAAGTTGTGCAATTGAGATTGAATTATCCTCAATTTAACCAATTATTTATCATGAGTTGATTTATTCATTCAACCAATTAAAAATTCCAATTTAATCAAGTAATTAACCATTTATGTCATGGTACAGGTCTACTGCAATGGTACAGATACAAGGTGCTGTTACAAGACCTTGTATTCAATGTTTTTGGGGTATTTCTAATTAGTAATTGCTAGTTGGCTAGTGCTTTGGAAGCAAAGAAGATAGGAGACTAAGTTAGAAGTTGGAGAATCAGTAGAAAAACAAGAAAATTGATTTTTATTTTTGCAAAGTAATTATTTTTATGGGATTATGTTCTTGATTAAATGTTTAATTATGCTCTATTTCTACATTTAGTTTTTGTATAGTATTTTTCTCAAACAACCATCATATTCAAAACTAATTTATATTCATATCTATTGTTTGTACAACTATCAATAACTAATTTTATATTCATAAAACAATTCCATTTTTTCCCTAACAACCAAACAAGGAATTATGTTTTCCAGAATTTTATATTTCTAGCATCCAAACAAACTTCGGAATTAGTTAATTCCAAAATTTTTTCACCTCCATCTTGTAATTCAATTCCATTTTACTAATTCCACTTGCCAAACGGCCCGATAAATCACTCTGATATTTTTCAGAAGGTATATGATATTTTTCAGAAGTGAAGTCACATGAAATTGTCTCCAAACTAGGGTCCAAATGATTCCTGATAAGAGCTTATCATTTAGGCCCACTTTTATGTACTATCTTGATCTAATAAGTAGCAACCCACCAATACATTGCTCAATACATAATAAATTCAATCCTAACAAAATTAAAATTACTTCAAAATCCTAATTAGTAGCATTTCATCCAAAAATTACTACAGTAACAAATAAAACTTCATCCATCCAATCAATACAAAACTCAAAACAACCAAAACAAAATCAAACTACATAAACCAAACAAAAACGCCAACAACCAAACCCCCAAAACCTCATCACCCAAATTCCAAATCTCAAAACCCTAAAACCCTAAAACCTCTTTCTTTTCCCGCCTTCCCCCTTATTAAACCCTCTAAAATCATCGGTCGTCTCAGCCGTGTTCTGTTTCTTCCCAGCCTTTCTCCCTCCAAACCCAAACTTCGAATCCCTTCTCTCTCTACCCTTACTCCTCTTCTCACTCTTCCCACCCGATCTATCACCAGGCCTCACGTTATTCCTCCTCTTCTTTCTCTCTCCTCCCTCATCATCAAACCCTAACCCTAATTCTTCCCCCCCTCCTCTCTCCGAAAACCCGTCCTTCTCTCTCTGCTTCCTCCACTTCTTCACCTTCTCTATCTCGTCCTTCTTCCTCTTCTCTCTCTCTCTAACCTTCTCAACCTGCACCTGTTTACTAATCTTCTTATTCTCTCTCATCTTTCTCCTCTCTTCTGCCTCCTCAATCTTCTTCTTCTCAAACAACAACTTCTCCTTGATCTTCAACATGTGAGAATCCGATTTTACCATCTCAGCGTAATAATCTTGCGGCCTGAGAAAAGGACGGTTAAACTTCTGAAATTTCGAAAATGCCACTCGAGTTCCGCTCAATGCTTGAGTGTAAAACGCCAGCTCGCGCGCCAGGTCATCGTTCACGTCGATTTTGTCCTCTTGTTTGTGGTCTAATGTGAGTGTGTGAGCCCAATCGATCTTTTTGGGCCACGAAATGTCGTCGAGTTTTTCTAAAAGGACCTCGGAGTTGTAAATCGCGGTCTTCGAGGGCTCTTTTGTTAACTTTTCCGATTCTGAATCGGATTCGGATTCTATTTCCTCATCTTGGATTTCTTCGTCAGATAATGTGTCTGTTTCTTCAAGGTTCACCATTTTTCACCCTGAAAAAGAGATTAATTTAAATGAGAACTTTTAAGTAAAATAAAATTTTAAGCTCAAGTTACTGAATACAAAGAGCTTTCTTAGGGTTGAATTTTAAGCTCAAGTTACTGAATACAAAGAACTTTAATGTTTGTTTTAGAGAGCAAAAACGCAAAGAAACATTGAATTTTAAGCTCCATAAATCAAATAAAAGTCTCTAATTACAATCACAAGTAATCATAATATCACTTTCGAAACAACACAAAAGATTTCGTGAGCTTGACTGTAATTCACAAAAAGAACAGAGAAAAACAGACTAACACAAGAGACTCTAATCCCACTAAAAACACTTGAAACAAAAAAAAATACCTTCAAATGTCCCCAGAAGCTCGTAGTACAAAGGAGCCGCACGAAAGAGAGAAGTGAAAGAAAAGAAAGAGGGGTTAGGGTTTAAACCTAGATCTTTATCAGAGTGGCACGGCGCGTAAATTTATCAAAAGAAAAACAGGCCTGTTCTCTCTATACGGGCGTTTACCCAACTAAGGCCCAAATAAATGTATACAATACAACTCACAAGCTTATTTGTCCGGAACAAGACGAATAATAGTCCCACCGCGCGTGGGGCAACGGAGTGTGAAGGGAGACGGGGCTATAAAAGGACGAGGGGGTATGACGGAAGAAAGCATCTTTGCGCTTGGGGCAATGACGCAGCTAGTGAGGTAAAACCGAGGCGCGTCAATTGCTGGTTGAAAACTATTTCCAAACCCCCTCTTTGGCCCCTCGGGGCCACTGAGAATTTCTGGAAGGGCCCTCCTTTCACTAGGACTGGGCTCTACAATACTCAATTCCGAACTTTTTTATTAATTGGGATTTTAAATCCTGCTTAATATTGTAATAATTCAGTTTTGTTTAGTGCATATTGTATTTTTATTAAAATGAAATTAATAATCCGAAGTAGCGAAATTTTCAGAGCAGATTTTATGATATTTTAGGAAGTATGATTTTTTGTTACTTGATAGGAAATTTGGAAGTTGTTGAAATAAAGAATTTTTGAAAATGAAAAGCTAGATACTTTTAATAATGAAAGATTTGCAGCATAATAATATGTGAATATTTCAATAATTAAGTAGATTTTTTTACAAATTAAGTAAATACTATCTCGAGAGATGTCACTATATTATCTGGAATTGATTTCTGTTCTAAAAGACAAGGAATTGAATTCTCGGTTTTTCCATACGGAGCCCAATGAACAACAGTAACTAAGCTCTGTTTTTCACTCTTCGTCTTCTCACAGAAACAGTTATCAGTAAACTTAGAATGCACCATTGTTACAAGATCAGAAAGCTCATTTCCCATTCATCCCCTAAACTTTCACACATTCACAACTCCTTCCTTTCTTCCTCAACAACCCAAGAAATATCAATCTCCAATCACATCTTAACAAAAAAATGCCGCTCAATTCTCTCCTATTCAAACTCGAAATCTCTCCTTCAAGGCACGTACACTCACGCCCCGTTTCTCAAATTAGGGTTACTCCATTCGCACCTTTACTTAACCAATCTCCTTTTATCTCTCTATTGCAAAACACAAAATATCTCTTATGCACACAATCTGTTCGATGAAATGTTTGAGAGGGATATTGCTTCATGGACCACTCTCATTTCTTCTCATGCGAAATACAAAGATTATAACAAAGCTTTGGAAATATTTCAAGAGATGATTTTGTTTGATCCGGATTTAATTCTGAATGAGTTCACGTTTTCGACTGTCTTACACTGTACCAGTGCGGTACGGAACCTTTCTGAATTAGGGTTTCAATTACATGGGCGAATTTGGAAATTAGGGTTTGGATCAAATTTGATTATATCAAGTGCTTTATTGGAGTTCTACTCAAAATTCAGAGAGCCAAGTAATGCACAGAAAATGTTTGATGAAATGTCTCAAAGAGATTCAATATCTTACACAATTATGATAACCAAATTAATAGAATCTAAGAAATGGGAAAAGGGTATTGAAATATATAATATTATGATTAAATCTGGAATTAAGCCTCATGAGTTCACATTTGCAAGGTTATTATCTTCATGTGGGCCCCACGGTAAAATAATTCATGCTCAATTAATTCGATACGGTTTAAATCTAAATCTCGTCTTGAAAACAGTATTAGTAAATATGTATTGCAAAATTCATGACATGAAATATGCGTTAAGAGTGTTTATTCAAACAAAGGAAAGAGATGTTAAATTATATACATCTTTAATTAATGGATTTTCGCAAAATAAAGATGTTAAAACGGCGATTTTTATGTTTAAAGAGATGGAAAGGGATAAAATAAACCCTAATAATTTTACTTATGCAGGAATTATAAGTAATTCTTCAATAAATTTGGGCAAACAAATCCACTCTAGAGTTATAAAAATCGGATTGGAGTCTGATTCATCGATTGGAAATTCTTTAGTGGATTTTTACAATAAATGTTCCAATGAAATAAAGGACCCAATTAAAGCATTTGAATTAATTAATTCCCCAAATGTGGTTTCTTTTACTGCTTTAATATCCGTGCTGATAAATCACGGTGAATTTTCAGAGGCGATTTATATGTTTGATAAAATGCGAGCGAGTGGAATTAAACCTAATTCTTATACAATTTCTACAATTCTAAAAGGGTGCAATTCAATAGAAACCCTAATTTTAGCCAAAAAGGTGCATGGATATGTTATTAAGAACAATTTGGATTGTGCGGATATATCGGTTGGGAATTCTTTAATACACCTCTATTCTAGGTTTAATGAAATACATGATGCTTATGATGTATTTAATACGATTCCTATACTTAGAGATGCAAGTAGTTATACTAGTATAGTGAATGGACTTAATAAAGCTAGACTCTATACAAATGCTTTGGAAACCGTGCGTGATATGATTAATGAAGGAATTAAAATGGATTTTTATAGTCTTTCTTCTTTTTTGTCTGTTTCTGCCAGCTCAACAGATTTATGGCCAGGCTGTCAGTTTCATGGTTTATCTGTCAAATTAGGGTTTGAAAATAATATATCGGTATCTAATAGCTTGATAGACATGTATGGAAAATGTAAGTGTATAAAAGAAGCTAAAAATGTGTTTAAGAATGTTAAAAACCCTAATGTGGTGACATTTAATGGATTCTTAACGGTTTTAATTCATAACGGGTTTGTATCAGAAGTATTAACTACATTTGAAGATATGATATTATATAATATTAAACCGGACCAGATCACATTTTTATTAATCATGCAAGCTTGTAATAAAACCGGTTTAGTGGATAAAGGGATAGAATATTTTAATTTGATGAGAGAGAAATATAAATTGGATCCATTAAAAGAGCATTATAAATGCTTATTGGATATGATGGGTCAAACGGGTCGGTTAGAAGAGGCTTTTCATATTTTGGAAAATATGAATTTTGAACTGGACATGTCAATTTGTAAGATTTTGTTAGGTTGGTGTAAAGTGCATGGGAATTTAGGGTTTGGAGAGTATTTGGGAAGAAAAGGGATTGAATTGGATAGATTTGATATTGGAGTGTATAAATTGTTGATGGATTTGTATTATGGGTTGAATAGACCTGAATTGGGGGATCAAATTCGTGCTTTGATGAGAGAGAGAGAGCAAGAGAGAGAGAGAGATTTTGTTAAATTGATATGAATTAATGGGATCTGAATAGTTGTTAGTATGTCATTGTATTGTGACATGATACGATAAATATATTAGATTTATTTGATTTGTTTAAGATTATGGTTTGAATTTAGAGGTACAATACAAGTACAAACATTTGGATTGAATATTTGTTTTGACTCAATTTTAAAAGAACAATTTTAAAATATTGTTTAAAATGTTGAGTAAAGTGGTTAGTAGCTTGGCTCCATAAGTTAGTAGTCGCGAATAATACATGATAATTGGCATTAATAAAGGCTCCAATAAGAATTTGTAGAATTTCAGGAAGTAATAAACAATTGCATCTGGCTTTTGCAAAAAACCTGAAAAAAGAAAGAAAAAAAGGATATGTTATTTTGAAATTTTAGGGTTTATTCTTAATTTTTTTTATTTGTTTTTAGCTTTGTTTAATTGGGATTTTGTGTGGGAATTTATATGTTTGTTTTGAATCTGAATTTATGGTACATACTTGTAGCTAACTGTGGAAATCTATCAAAAAGAGCAATTATTATCTTGAGCAAATCCTGAAAAAACAAATTAAATTAATTTAGTTAAAATATATGCTTTTAATTCTATTTCTTGTGCATAATTCATTAGCATTTTCACGTTGTAAATAAAATTAAAAACATAAATCCATTTATAAATGGAGCTTACAAGCGCAACATCTCCTTGTTTCAATGGTGCCTCCACAAATACATGAGCTTTCCTGTGGAATATATCATATGTTATTAAAAAAGAAACAATAAAAAATCCAAAAAATTTGCAAAATTTATTTTAAACAATTCAATACTTGATAAGAACTGTCTCATTGTTTTGTGAGCATACATACAAACTACACCCTTTTGTAAAAGGAATAATCTCTCCATTCCATTCTGCATAAAATTAGATCTTTGCATTAATGCAGAAAAAATAAAAATAATAAATTTATATTTATAAATGAAGAATGTGTACCTAGGTGCCACATGACCGCAACTTTCGATCCGTCTCCTTCAAATAATTCATCTATTTTGAAAACAACATGTTGCCCCATTGCTTCAGTTAATTTCTCATAAAAATTGTGAATTTTCTGCACTTAAATTATTGATATTACACGTTACTTTTTTTTTTTCTAAACAGTATAAATGTATTTTGTACATTTCTTTGCAAAGAAAGAAAAAATATATATTGTTTATATTACCTTTCCTTGTAGAGGTTTGTAATAAGATTCATCTTCTATAATACAATCTTGATCAAAGAGTTTCTCCAATCTTCTCACATCCTTGCTATTTAGATATGCGTAAAATTTATGGATCAAATTGTAAAAAGGCGAGGAATTAGGTCTCTGATTTGGACTTAATGCCGCGAGTCGTGACAGTTTTGATATTTTTGGTTGACTCTGTAGGTTAAACTTTGAGAGGGAATACTGGTTGAATTTCGGTGCGAGAAAATTGTTGCGAAGAGAGGGAAAACTATGAGATTTTGATTTTGTAAAATGGGTTTTTGCGAAAATTGTTGATTGTTGTGAAAAGGAAATTGAAGCCATTAGAATTAAAGAAGCGTAAAAATGTGTAGGAAAAAAATAAAAAGACCAAGCGACAGATGAGTAGAGAAAGGATGCAAGAGGGAATATAGAGTTTCTTGTAAGTGCATTTGCTTGATATGTAGTTAAAGAATAAAAAATGTGGTGTGAAAAGAAGGTCTAGTGTGCTAGACTGAACTTATTTTACTCTTTCACTAACTGCATAGAAACATACTAAATATTATTACAAGTAGTAGTTATACAGCATTAATCTCCCAAAAATACATTTCTATACATAATTTCTGTAATGTAAAAAATCTAACACCATTTTATTTATTTATTTAGGGCCCAACTGAGCTTTGCTTAGATTCCACACTAGGCCTTATCTTAGTTAGTCCAAAGCCCAATATGAAGATTTTGTTAAAAAGGCCCAATATAAATAATTTTGGGCATTTTGAGCACAATATGAAACTTTTGTTAAAAGGCCCAATATAAATAATTTGGGGCACTTTGAGCCCAATATGAAAATTTTGTTAAAAAAGGCCCAATATAAATAATTTTGGGGCATTTTGAGCCCAATATGAAAATTTTGTTAAAAAGGCCCAATATAAATAATTTTGGGACATTTTGAGCCCAATACGAAACTTTTGCTAAAAAGGCCTAATAGAAATAATTTTTGGGGCATTTTGAGCCCAATATGGAAATTTTGATAAAAAGGCCCAAAATGGGGAATTTTGGGGCGTTTTGTTAGACCACGTGTCAAGACTTGGCCCACTTATCCGATCAGTTCACCGTCGCCACAACCACCGATTTCCATTTCCATTTCCATTTCCATAACACTCTCAGACTAACAAAGGTGAGAAAAAAAAAATTCGTAGAAGGATAAATAACAGAGGGAGAGAGAGAGAGTAGAGGAGAGTAAGAGGGGAGAAAATGAATACAGTTGCTGTTACGAGCTCTGTTCCTGGCCTCGCCTCCGTGTCTCTCAGGCCGGCTGCGCGACACGTCAGCATGGCTGTGTTTGCGCCGCGTGGCGGCTTGTCATTGGCCCGGGGCAGCACTGCTTCACGCCGTAAGCTCCGTCGTTTTTAAGTTTTGTTGGTACCATTATGATATGAAATGAAATGATATGAAGTACTGTGTAGTTAGTATAATCAGTTTGGTTTTTAGTCGTAATGTTTTTGTTGGTCGTTTTGAATTGTTTTATTTGGTATATATTTAGATGTGAGTCGGTGAAAGACCTGAATTATTTCTCAATTTTATGTAATTTAGGTCAGAGAAATTTTATGGTGAAAGCAGCTGGAGAAGAGACTGAATTGCCAGAAATTGTGAAAAGTTTGCAAAACACGGTCAGACATATTTATTCTCATTTATTTAATGGCAAATATTAAAAAAATTAAAATGTATGTTATAATTTTTGAAAATTTTGATTTAGACAGTGGGATAAAGTGGAGGATAAATACGCCATTGCGACTTTAGGGTTTGTTGGTATTATTGTTCTTTGGAGCGCCACTGGCATGATTTCGGTACGTTAAATAAATATAATAATTAATTTCAAAAATAAAAAATAATTTTTTATATTATTTTTATTCAATTTTTAATTTTTTTTATATTTTGTTTTGTAGGCAATTGATAGGCTTCCTGTTCTACCTGGTGTACTTGAGCTTGTTGGGATCGGTTATACTGCTGTAATGAATTTCTCTCTCTATTATTTTCTTTAAAATTTAGTTTTATACTTTTATTTTAGTTATATATATATATAAGTCTGATTTTTTTTATTTCTTGTAACAGTGGTTTGTGTATAGTAACCTTGTGTTCAAGCCAGACAGGTAATTCTGATTTAAATTATTATTTATATTTTTCATTTTTATTTTGAAACACTCTCTATATGAAGCATCTTGATTTATATTTTTTCTAATATTTTTAAATTGGAATTTATTTTATAGGGAAGCACTGCTTGATAAAATTAAGAATACATACAGCGAGATAACTGGAATCAGCAGCTAATTTTATCATATTTTCAAGACAATTTTCAGCAGAAAAAAGGTTTATTTTTCATGCATTAGAGGGATTATTCTTTCCGAAACAAGTATTTTTATATTGCATGAAATTTGTATCTTTAATTTATTACTCGCAAAAGAATGAGTTGCTAAGTTTTGCATAATTCATTGATCAAATGGAACCATGTAATTTATTTTTCATTTCATGCAAAATTGATTTTTCAATTTTCTTGTATTTTCTCTCCAGTGATGGTAAAAATGGAGAGGATCTGAGACTACAAATTTAGGTCAGCTTAACCAAAACTATGTCCGACCAAATAGTTTGAAATTGTCAGAAACAAGAATATTTAAGAAAACTAGAATCAAAAGTCTCCTGTAAAAGTTGTCCAGTTCATTTTATTGTTCTTATATTGATTCAGGAGTTGGATTTATTTGTGATATTTTGGTAATCTATATTTGATACTTAATAGACTAAACTATTTATTTCACTACATAACTATGAATAGAACAATACCATTTTGATCTGAGTTATTCGGTTGGAATTAAGTGGTTTTGTAACCATAATCTGAATATAACTAAATTCTGTGGGTCGAATCTGTTCTGCTTGTGGATAAGCCCAAGAGGCAAGTAAAGGATTCGTTCTGCCATCACAATTCACAAATCACACTCAATAAATAATACATGAGCTCATTTACCTATATACAATTCTCAACTAGTCTCATTCTTTTGACACGTGTACATTTTGTATATTTTTTGTGATCAATTGTCTATGAAACGAATCATGTAATAAGAATTTTATTTTATGCTTTGGACACGTTACAGATTTGGTAGTATATATTAGTTTTGCCTAGAAAGTTGAACCCATTTATTAAGTAAATAAATTTGTCTAATGAATGTATTATACGTATAACGAGTCATCTTTTTAAACTTAAACGACCCATTACAGAGAAAACATAATAAATTTTTCATTTTAAAACTGTGGGTCCCACCAAATCACTAAAATTATATAAGCACATCACATTTATGTGGCATTTATTGTAACGAATCATATTCAAAGTATAAAATGATCCCTTATATTTTTAAAACATAATAAAACTTATAAGAGTTCAAAAATGACCAAAATAGTATCCTTCTTTATAAAGAAAAAATAATGACATTCAATCTCTTTTTTAATGTTTACCCAATCAAAATGAAAAAAAAAAAAAACAATCCCATGTACTAAATAATAACTTATATAGTTGCATTTTATATGTTAATCAAATAAAAATATTATTAAGAATTAACTTACTAAAAAGAACAAACTAAAAAAAAATTAACTATAAATTAGCTTCATACCAAAACCAATATTAATATATGTAAATTTTGTAATTAAAAAATAGGATTTCAAAACTTAAACACACACATTTTAAGAAAGTGAAAACTATAATATAAATCTAAGAATATTGTATGCTTAAGAAAATAAAGCTCTAAAATAAATTTCATGAACAAAAAACTTACAAACTTATTTAAAAAAGTATAGCAAAAAGTTAAAATGTTATATTAGTAAAAACTTTGAAATTAAAATTAGTTTGCTAAAGAAATTAAAAGAATTAACATCATTGTTATAGTGCAAAATAATCTCTGATATACCTAAAATGTAAAGCCAATTTGTCTAGAAATAATTATGGAATTTAAAATGTAAATTGAGTTTTTAACATTTCCCAATCGCTAACCTCAAAATTTAAATTTTTTTGAATATGTTCCTCTAAGGAAAAGCATCTACTTAAATATCACCTAAACATCGACATATTATATTATTATAGTATTTTCAGTTGTTCATTACAACTTTGTATAGAAGGAACTGAAAATATATTTTTTGTATATTAATATAACTTTTTATATATTCATTTTATATTTTTATATATCAATATATTGTTTTGTAATTTGTTATACCTTTCTGAAATTTTGGCAATACTGGATAAAATATAAGTTGGTGGTGCATATTAGGTCCCAAAAATATTAGATGTTCTTATTTTTTTTTATATACTTATGTGAAAAGTTATTCCGGAGCGAGGTCTAATGTAGTAATCAATAAAGTTAATAGTTGAAGTGAGCCGACTGAATCTGGAATGTTGATGTGGTATCTTCATAAATTGTAAATAGATACGATATATGTAAACCACTTATCATATTATTCACGGTTCACATAGCCCAAGCTCATTTCTATTGGTCAAAGCTCAAGATGGATTTTAACAATAGGTTGACAGAAGAGAATGGTCAACAACATTTTCATATGTAACTTATATTATTATCATACAAAGAGTGCTATAATAGAGTGTAAGATCTCACCTGAACAGTCATTCCTTCTAAAATTGCACATATCAAATATGACTTTTTTGAAATTTAGTAAGTTCATGGTTTTACCACTCAAGAAAGAAAAGTTCATGCTTTTAGTTTAAAATACAAGATGTATAATTTATTTTTTCAAACTTTAGATATTAAATTTGTCATTTAAAAATTTAAAATATGAAATTCATCATCATAATTAAAAATTGAAAATTTGATTATTTTTATATACCAAAGCGGAACTAGGATACTCTCTAGTATTTGATTAATTTTACTAGTCGTAGAACAACATCTTATAATGTAACATAAGACATATTTGGATTATGAAGATTTAAGGTCTGTTATATAGCAACTCGACTATATATATTACATACTACTGAAACCAGAGGCATAAATCCAGGCACACAGGACCAAATAAACCCACGAGACCAGCTCCTGTAAAACGAAATAAATAATAATAAACTAAATCCATAAAACCAGCATCTGTAAAACCTTTTCCCAAAAAAAAAAAAAAAAAAAAAACTAAATCCACTAACTTCACTCTTCTCCATTTATTAAAAAACCAGAGTCTCCATTTCCACCAATCTATTCAATAACTTTTTTTTTCTGCCTTGGCTTGATGAATAAGTCAGATGCATTTAATGCACTATCTTAAAGATCAGGATGGAATGAACAAACCTCTGTTTCGAATCCTAATTGAGAGAATTTTTTTATTTAAATAATGGAGAGAACTTTGAACTAGAACCATCTTTCATGAAATCCAATTCCACCTGTCAGAAGCCCTGGTTTTTTCAATATATTTCCAACTGGAGTAGGACCAAACTTCTTCTTGACTCTTCTCTTAAATCCATCTTCATCTCTTCACCCTATTTAAACCTCTCCAAAATCCACCATTAAAGAGTCAAAGACCCATAGAAACTCAAAAACCCACCAACAAAAGCACACGAAACAAAGAGAAAGAGAGAACCAATAAAAGTAAAAATAAGGAGAGATGTTGCTAGTCGGAATAATGGCGGAAATACTGGCTGATTATACAGAGGCAGTGGTTCATATAATGGAGCAGGTCTTCACAAACAATGATCTGCCATTTCCATGGAGAATTAGGGTTTGGATGTTGAGATGCCTTCCTTTTACGACTGTCTCTCTTCCCGCTCCTCCAGTTCCGCCTCATGCACTTCGTGTCAGGACTAGAACTAATTACTGCTGATTAATTTCCATTTTTTTTTAGGTTTTTTTGAGGGTTTTGTAATGTTGTGATATATCTTGATATGTAGTTGTAGGTTTATTTTGTAATTTTGAATGAGGATTTATTTTGGTTTTTGGATTTTATTGTGAGAAAAAGGTGTATTTAATGATTTTTTTGAATGGAAGAAGATGTATATAAGATAGACATAAATTTGGTTAAGATATATCCTACCTGTGACGTTTAATGGTCAGAGAATTATTGGAACATTTAAGAAAAGCCCAAATGAAATGAACTAAAATATAAACTTGGGCCATTATAAACTCAGCCGATTATCTATAAAATATTATATTTTTATTGGTTGAAACAAAAGTTACAAATATTAGGTTGGCCCAAACCCAGATTTGAAATCTCTGGAAAAATATTTGGTTTTGCACCAATTTTCCCAATTACTCTATAAATTTCCCAATGTTTTCTTTTGTTGATTTTCTAATCATGAAAATAAATATATGGTTGTTCATTGATCTTTTTAGTTTATTGTTTTTTTTTTCTCTACAATCAAATATTTTGATCAACTTTACAAAATGAGTGCAAATTTAAAAACACATTCTTATGTTTGTGCGAGGCATCTGGGTAAGCTCATTTTTGGAGTACGACAACTATATTAGTACTATTGTTTTTCTGAAGGATACAATAATTATATTATATAATAAATTACCATTTCTTTTATCTTCCAGGTGTCCCTCAAGATGAATCAATCCCATATATATCCACAACAAAGAAAATGACATCAATGAAAAATTAAATAGCGACTTTTTCCAAATCAAATGAACAAAGTTAAATATATCCAAACAGCACAACATGAATCAGACCAAAAAAAACCATCCAAACAATACTTATTTTTTGCTACACAAAAATGATTTTAATTTATTTATGACAAAAAGTATAAATAGACATTTTTTTCATGCTTTAGGAGAAGAAGTGCCTTGCTGAGATTTCATTAAAAATAAAAATGAGGTATTTTAGAGCCTTTCTGGTTGTTTAAAAGCTAGACAAACATAATTTACAATCCAAATAGAAAAAAATAAAGGGATACAAATTATTACTTAGTCTTCTAGTTTTTTTTTTTTTTGAATGCATACTTAGCCTTCTAGTTGTATAAATATATAGTTGATATTTAGTTATTTGACTCTTCATTTTTATTAAATTTTAAGTATTAAGAGTGAGATCACTGAAATCTTAGTCCATAATACCCACAAAGCTAACCCATTCTTTTCCAAATCTTTTGGGTTTGTTGGAGAACCAGATAGCTCGATTTTCTTCTATTTTAGATGACTTGTGGATTCTCCAAATCAGATATGTTTTTCTTCTCTTTGCACCTTGTTATGGTACTTTAAATGATATTTTTTGATTATAACATTTATGTAGTTATTTTATTGTTGATTATATGTAAGTTATATTGTTATTATATATTAGTGCGACCCTCCCTCCGCTTCAAAATACACTTAATACAATTTATTTAATATTATATTTTATATTTTTATTTTATAGGAGCAAATAAAAATAATTAAAAATAATTCTCTATATTATTATAAATAATTAAAATATAAAAAATGAAAAACTTATAAAATTAATTAATAAAGACAAAAATGAAAGTGTTCATAATTTAAACCTCAACAAAATGTAAATTGCATTTAAGAAATTTCTAATTATAATACATTCTATGTAACAATCATATGATGATAGTGATTATACTAAAAATCATATTGTGATGTTATTATCAAAATCATTGTTCTTTTATATTAAATTAATTCACTTTTATTTATAGATATACCCATCGAAAGGTGATGCAAGGACGGAAATGTCACTTCACATTTAGTCACACAAAATAAAAAAAGTTATCATAACTAAAATTTTATAGTTTTCTCCACATTTATTTATTATCTAATCCCATCTAGAGAAACTAATGCTCTATATACATGTCATTATAAAAACGATGATTCGTTGTATACTTGTATTCATGACTGTGTAAAATTTTTATTTAATATTTAATATGATTCATATATTTTTCTTAAATTTGATCAATGATAAATCTAACTCACGGTAAAGTAATTTTTTTAATCTTAAAGTTTGACAACTCATAAAATAATTCTTACAAAATAGTGAGTGGCATCCATTGTAATAAAGCTGAAAGTTAACGGCATTTTCATTTATTAAAAGAAAATGAGCAAAATAAAATGACCTTATTATTATATGGCTAATTGTGCAATGAATAGTATATTTATTTGGAGGTGAGTTGCTTCACGTGTGTTGAATATGAGGGATGCCACATAAAATTGGAAACTCTGACACATGTCACTCATATAGAAAGTTCATATCCCATATTTCTTTTATATTAAATTAATTCATTTTTATTTGTAGATATACCCATCGAAAACGATGCAATGATGAAAATGTCTCTTCACATTTAGTGGCAATGATGAAAATTTTATACTTTTCTCCACATTTATTTATTATCTAATCCCATATAGAGAAACCTAATGCCCTATATACATGTCATTATAGAAACTTGTATATTTGTATTCATGACTGTGTAAAATTTTATTTAATATTTCACATGATTCATATATTTTCCTTCAAAATTTAATCATTGATAAATCTAACTTACTGTAAAGTGATTTTTTTTTTATCTGAAAGTTTGATAATTCATAAAATAATTCTTACAAAATTACTTGCAAATTTCCATAAAGTTTTATATATACACAGAGGATGACTAAATGACTAAATAACTTGTACAAGCAAAATTCGGATTTTTCTTGTGATCAAAATATTATATATATCATCAAAAATTCAAATTTCAACCGTAGGGATAGAATATATATGTTTTGAAAATGTTGTAGATTAATTTTTACAAGAATCAGAATATTATATCATTACCATCATATATTATCAAAATTTATCAAAAAATATATAATACATATTATATATATATATTGATGAATTTTGATGATACATGATGGCAATGATATAATATTCCGATTCTTGTGAAAATTAATCTACATCATATTCAAAACATATATATTACATCCGTACGGTTGAAATTTGAATTTTTGATGAATTTGGGTCACAAGCAAAATCTTGACTTTGTTTGTACAAGTTGTTCAGTCATCCTCTCTCTCGCGCGCTCTCTCTCTCTCTCTCTCTCTCTCTCTCTCTCTCTCTCTCTCTCTATATATATATATATATATATATATATATATATATATATAATGTAAATCTATCTTTTTTGAAATATATACTAAGTGCAAGTTATGGTGATCTCTATAAAAAATGATAATTTAGTTGGTAGATTAATTGGGCCCATTGCGCTTGAGTGTTTTAAGTCAGGCTCTTTATCATATCCCAATAAATAAATAAATTTTAATTTTAAATTTGTTTTGGATTTGATTGCGTGTGTTTTGACTATTAAAAAAGACCCTAAATATTTATTGAAATAACAATATTGCCATTCATCTACAATATGAGCAAAATAAGCAAAATAGCGAGTGACATCGATTGTAATAAAATTGTAACTTAAAGTCATTTTCATTTATAAAAGAAAATTAACAAAATAGAATGATCTTATTATTATATGGCTAATTGTGCAATGAGTAGTATATTTGTTTGGAGGTAACTTGCTTCACGTATGTAACTATATGAGGCATGCCATAAAAAATCAGAAATTGTGACAGGTGTCACTAATGGGGAGAAAGTTCATATTTTTGTATTATTGAGATCAGTAGCCAACAACATAAAAAATATTTTTCTAGGACCGGAGATTCAAATTCAGAAGCACATTGACACAAAAAAAAAATACACTAAGTCAACAACAACAAAAAAAAAAAAAAAAAAAAATCAAAATATCGAATAATTTCTTTGCATCTCTATCAAGAAAGCCTTTCTTAAATTCCGCATGAAAGTCATGGTTAGTGTGTCTTGGTGACTTATCTTCTGCAACAATTTTCAAAGTATATTAATTAAAGATTTAATTTGTACAAATTATTTTTCTTTTCTTGGCTTTTGGTACCTCCGAAGGCCGTAACGATTCTCCGAGTTCAATTCTTCTAGGGGAATTTCATATTTACCCTTCTAAAAATTCAAAATATCATATTTACCCTTCCAAAACTTTAAATATCATATTTACCCTTTCAAAAGTTGTAAATATCAAATTTACCCAAATATTAACTTTTCTGTTTAAGTTAACATCAATTATGTAAAATGACTATTTTACCCTCCATCCATTTCATTCAATGTACAACACACATTCTTTCCTGCTTACTCTTGCACGCTTCCTCTCTTACATCTACCTATTCATCTTCTTTGTAATTAATATTTTGTAGAAATTAGTGATGGAAGTTCAAACTTTTTTATATAATACAGAGGGAAAAAGAATATATCTATTTAGTTCTGTTAGCATGATGTATATAAACATCTGTTGCTATTCTCTCTAGTCCACTTTGCAAGACTTATAAAAAAAATCTCTGGTATGATATATCCATGAAATAAAATATTTTAAGTGTAGAAATTAAACTCAATTAAGCATCTAATCGGCATATATTATTCTTTGTTTTAACATTTTCAAGTTTCAAGCTTGATTGCAAACTCCTCATTCTTCTAAATATTTAGTCTCTCTCTCTGGATTGAAAAAAGAAGTGGAAGGAATATACTTTTGAGTGCAGACCTGTTGGCTTTTTAACTTCTTATGTTTTTGAATTGAACTCTTTTGTATATTTTCCTCTCATTGGCTCCTACTTGGAGTTCATTTTTTCCACTTCATTTATACAGAGGAGCTGCTAGGGAGTCTAAATTATATTTTTCTTTTGTTGAGGTGAATTAAACCTTGAAAGAGGAAAAGATGGGTTTGTTGATAGGCTAAGAATTAAGGGTAAATTGGTCAGAAAAGTCATACCTATTAATTTAATCATAGTTAATGTCAATAATCTACAGCAAGTTAACCTTTTGGGCAAATTTGATATTTTGCATGTTTTAGATGGGTAAATTTGATATTTTAAAATTTTAAAAGGGTAAATATGATATTTAGAGTTTTTTTTTTGAATTGTGATATTTAGAGTTTTGAAAGGGTAAATATGATATTTTGTGTTTTTGCAAGGGTAAATATGAAATTCCCCTTTTCTTCGGGCTGCACATGCACCCACCATCCTGACCATTGATAATGTGAGCCTCATAAAGAATTAATGGCGATCAAGGATCAGGATGATGACTGCATTCCATGCCGCCACAAAAAAATTGGATGATGATTCTCCCCATCTACATGTATATATGATCTCCCAATTATTTTGATTTTTAACTATATAATAATATACAATAAAAAAGTCCATAATTTTGTACAACTAACAAAATACCCAAACATATTATATAATCTTCTGAAGTCTTCGTGAGTTGAAAAAATAGTTTTTTTTTTGATAGTGTATATTATTCCATATTTTATCTTTCCAAGCTTCCTCTTTTTCTCATTCGATGTATTTACTACTGGATATACAATTTTACTACAGAAACAACTTTCATTATTTAGAATATATTTGAATAGTTTGCCTCCTTATTTCTAAAAATTGTCGAACATTGAAATATCATCTACTTGTTTTATTGTTTAATATTTTCATTTTCTCTTGTAGTCTTCCAAATAAAAGATACAAAAAACGAAAAAACGGAAAAGAAAAACCAATAAATTCGAACACAGAGCCGACCAACAAATTAACCAAGACAACACTTTTGCACGTGCATGTCATATGCATGATTAATTACAGAAAAAGTCATATAAATGCATGCTTATGTGCTAAGTGTTAATATAATATATATATATATTTTTTTGATTAAAAATATAATTTATATATTGCTTACCACAATGGGCCTAATCCGAGAAAGAATATACTATGGACTTTGATCTAACAATTCGGCATATGCTCTTAGTATTCCCTTCACGTTCTTGTTTTATGAAAAAAATATCATATCATTCCATTAATTCAACTATGGACTAACTACATTTTATTATTTTCTACTGCAAAATGATTCGGCAACTTAAGAGTTGGACAACAGTGTAGAATATGACATGTTTGGAATAATAGAATGGCAAAATTTTTGAATTTACTATAAGGTGAAAATGTTTTAGAAAATAAATTTAAGACTATAACAAAATAAAGCTATATAATATATTATAGTATTTTTTATTTATTTTATAAATATGTTCTTGGGAATATTTTTTTAACAATTTTCTCTTTACATTCAAGTTTCAAGTTTCAGAAGACAAACAGGGACCAAGCCATAATTTCCCTTATTAAATTGCGAATATTACCCAGCATCACCTGGATAAGCTAAATAGAAATTATTAACCTCATCCTCCTGTACTCCTTTACTAAGAAAATTAATCTTTGCTCTTACTTTCATAACAAGAATATTCGATGGCATATCATCCCGAGCATACTAGGGTCTTGCCATGTCTTTCAGATAAATTTTTTTGATAGATCCTGCAAACAATTCTTAGTTCATCTTTTTTTTTTAAATAATTGTTGAAAGAAAAAACAATTCCTAGTACATAGAAAACAAGTGGTTTTTTTAAGAAAAGAAACAATCACTACTTGCATTTTTTTTCTTTCCTTTCTTGTTGACTCTTTGTATATTTCCCCCCTACTCGTTTGCAATTTCTCTTTCTACTGTGTGTGAAGTATGGAGCAATGCCCTAAAGAAAAGATTTGTTTAGTTGTCATATTGGTAATCTTAACTTTTTATGGTATATTTGTTAGATTTATAAATTTCAAGATGTGTTGTGTTTAGTGTGTGCTGTGTGTTGGGCTTGCGTGTGTTGTGTGAGGGTGTGCTGTGTGTATCGTGTGGTGCGCGTCTGACTGACTACACTGTGATAACGTTTTGCTTTTTGGGTAAATTTTAACTTAAAACGAATTAATTTGAAGATTTCATCAAAATCTCATCATAACACCTAAACTTTTTTTTTTGTTTCTATAAATTTAATCATCATGTTAATTTTTTTATTCATTTTTTGACGAGATATGACACATGCAAATCAAAATCAAAATCAAAATATTTATAAGAGGGCAAAATCAAAATCCCCATAAAATTTCCGATTCATTAGGGGGGGAGGCGGGGCGGACGTGGGGCAGCTAGTCCGTCCCCTCCCTGGATTCGCTCCTACGTGCAACCATGTTAACGTATATTTATAGTATTTTCATGTTTTTTTTTTGAAGGAAACCGGGTGCGAATCCATAACCTTCGGGTTGATAGTATTTTCATGCTCATGTTAATGTTGTTATTTATTTGTTTGTGTGTGTGTGTGTTGGGGGGGGGGGGGGGGGGGGGGGGGATAAACGAACAAATTTATACCAATTTTCTTACACACAAATTGATTTTAAAATTTGCCGTCAATTTCATCCGTCTTTGTTTCTCTTTGAATATGTTGCGTCTCCTTTCAGTCTCCATCCCTCCTCAGATTCATAACGAGTTCTCTCGCATACGAATCTCTATCGACTCTAGAAACTCGCTCTGAAAAAAGGACGATCACGAAGCTTTTGGCTCTTTCTTCCGTCTGCGTCTCTTCTCATCTTTTGCCTTTGACATAAATTATATGTATAATTTTAATTTCTATCGAAGTGAAATTTTTTTTTTCTATGATTGTGCTACCGAAATAGATAAGAGACAATCCATAATATATAACTTTACTGATGGATAAATAAAAGTACAAAAGGTTGACAATCTATTTTTATGACGGTACCAAGTCGAATTCAAAATGTAGAACCAATGACTATCCAATTTTGTTATGTGATATAATTTATTATTCCACTTGTTTTAGCATTTTTTTATTTTTAGATCTTGTTCTAATATTATATTTTTTGCTTAATTACCCTTGGGCGTTGTTCTAGTATTACATAAATAAACAATCTTATCACAAATTGATGCATAATGAACCTTCAATTCATCAATGAACCTAGACATGAAACAGTCTAAATGCTCCACATTCAATGAATCTAGACATCCACGAATTATGAAAAATGATAATACATTTTCACAGTACTGACAGCGCTTCAGAAATTATATAATATACTCAAAATTATGGTAAAATCATGTCATTAACACTAAAACAATTTTTATTATTTCCACTTGAAATGGCAATTTCGATTATACAATATTGCATTTTAATTTGAACTATTTCTCAATTTGTGTATGTTATTCTTGGAAAAACCAATCAATTTTTTTTTCCTTTATCATTTAACTCATATCTTAGAAAAGACAATGTAATATCATATATTTGAAACGAAAGCAAATTCAAAATGAGATCATTTGTGCCATTGTTGTTTTCAAATAGTTAATTGGATATGCTAAATGAAAATACAAAATTTCTAATGAATAAAGTGATTAAGTTTGAATTTTCCATTAAATAAATATATTTGAACTCTTCTTAATTTTTTCTAAAAGTCCATTAGTATTATGATTAAGAAAGAATGGAGGCACAAATTAAGGATAATGATAAGGGCATGAACAATTTTGATGTGAGCAGGAAATAAATTGATGTATTGGCATTTTTGCTCTTACACCATAGACTTTCAATTTTAGAAAGTAGCATCTCTTCAATCAAACTACATGTGAATTATGATTCTCTCTAAAAAAATTATTTGACTTTCCAAATTTATTTGTTTGTACTTAACTGTATTATCTAATATATGTGAATTTTTTGAATTTGGTATTCTTATATAGGAAATTATGGTTAAGTGTGATATTAATTATTCTTTTTATTTGTTTGAACTAAATTCATAAAAAAGCTCAAAATAAGATTGTAATATATATTTTTTAGCTTATCTAGGTGTCTTAATTTTATTTTAAATGAAATAATTTAGATTTTTTTATTTGTGTCACTATTATGCTTTGAGATATTATTATTGAAATTAATTTTGATATTTCAAGTACTTATTTTTCTTGTTGATTATACTCATGAAATAGATATTAAAATTATTACAACTTTACAACTAGGAGAATTTCCGCGCTCCGCTGCGGTTTTTATCATTTTTATTGTTTAATAATTAACACATTAAATTTATCTTATGAATTAATAATCATAAAAAATCTATATAAATTATTTTTAATAATCATTATGAGAAAACATAATGGTGCGTTCGAAATTATAACAATTGGGGTCTTGAATGAAAGATTTCATCATCCTTGTTATATTTTTCATTTTTTTTTAAAAATTGAGCTATTGAAAAATCATATTTTGAAAGAAAACGTTAGGAAAAAATTACCTTAGAGAGAGTCACACACATGGAGACCACATTCTTTTTTTTTGAAAAATGATTTATTTATTTTCTTTTTTTATAATTATTTAGGGAGAGAGAAAGAGAGGGCCCACGTTTTTTTTAAATTATTAATCTATTTTTTTTATTTACTTGAGGGAGAGATAAAAGGAGTGACACATGAGACCCGCATTTTTTTTGATAAATTATTATTTTTTTTAATTTTTATTTAGGAATGAGTCATAATGTCATCTGACATTTGTGATATTCAATCCAGTCGATTGAAGACACGAGATATTGAAAGTCATTATGAGAAAACATAATGGTGCGTTAGAAAGTATAACAATTGAGATCCTGAATGAAAGATCTCATCATCCTTATTCTATTTTTCATTTTTTTCACAAAAAAATGAGCTACTAAAAAAATCATATTTTGAAATAAAACGTTGGGAAAAAATTACCTGAGAGAGAAAGACACATGGAACCCACATTTTTTTTTTGGAAAATGAATTATTTATTTATTTTTTTAATTATTTGAGAGAGAGAGAAAGAGGGCCCCACCTTTTTTATTTATTTTGGAAATCATTATTTTTTTTATTTGACGGAGAGAGAGAAAGAGAGTGACATGTGGGCCCATTTTTTTTTTGATAAATCATTATTTTTAATTTTTTATTATTATTATTTAGGAATGAATTATGTGTAGCGAATATTCGGTGGTTATTGATATTATAACTCACAACACATAAGTTACACAGTTTAGTTTTCAAAATAATTAATTATATTTGATTTGACATTTCACACTAAATTAGGATAGAACGCAGAACACCGAATTTCGACCAATCATATTCTGACACCATCTAACTACACAGAAACTACACAGAAACCGCCATAAAATATCAGAAACTCTAAACGATCGAACGATCCATATTGAACCACATCACTCCATATAACGGTCCCCAAAAGAGGGTGACGTGGCCTCTTTTGGGGACTCCCTTGAATGCTAGAATTTGGGAGGCGGGGGGATTTAAAACTTACGAGTTGTCGAGTTCAGCCATTTAAATTTGGATAATAATATGATAATTTTTTAATATTATAATTTTTTTTCAAATATTTGCTAAAGATTTAAAATAAATCAATGATTTGAAGAGAGAAATATACTTTTCAAAAAGGATAAATTTTGTATCACATTAATAACAAGAATAAAAATTTCTTTTTGTATTAAAATTTCATGCTCACATCAAATTAATTCATGTCCTTATCATTACCTACAAATTAGAGACCTAAATGGCTTCTCTTTATTTTTTATTTCCATTGAAAAGAACACACAAACCAGGGAACAAGTTAAAAAATATTATCCAAACCACCCCTATTAAACATTAAAATATTCAAATTATTGTACATGAAATCTACAACAGATTCCGAAATATTTCGAACAACCCTTGTAACTTTCGTTTTCACAAAATGACCCTCACTTACTGCTTCACTTCTTCCCGTACCCAAAATCTTATCTCACTAAAAACTTAATCAAGCCTTTACTCACTTTTCACGTGTCAGTATTTCATTGGTATTATGACACAAGATGGTCCAAGAATCAGACAGCATAAAGGTATGGAGAAAATAAATATGCTAATTACTAAATAGTTATATTTGCATGCTTGCTCTCAAAATGGATTGATTGTGCTAAAATCATTAAGACCAAAAGTTTTATTAATTTTTCAATTCGAGATAAAATAATTATAGTTGAAGTTAATAAATATTGTGCAAGAATATTTAATCATAATGTGTATATCTAATCATCTATTACATATAAGAATGTATTATACAAAATACTATGTATTAAGTAAAGTACTATGCACTATTTTTCTGAATAGTACTATACTATGCAATATATGGATAAAGAAGAGTCATCAATTCATTATTAAAAAGAAATCTAATAATTGACACCTCTAACCGTTATCCATTGCATATATTACATGCTATTTTATATTACATAAAAATATATAATATTCAAGTGATATACTTGATATGTATAATTATTCAATGAATTTTAATATTTATTTAATGAGATATCTCTGTCAAATTCATCAATCTGTAGAAATATGTAGATTTCGGTTGTCATAAAGCATATCTCTTCTCAATTCCTCTCGCATCACGTGGGAAACAGAACTCCTATATATCCTCTGATTTCTTCACGGAGGAAGACCAAAAGACGCCAATCTCTCTCTCTCTCTCGACTCGTTGTCACATCTCATCTCTCTCTCTCTCTCTCTCTCTCTCTCTCCCTCCCTCCCTCTGCAGTTGTCTACTCTCTCTCTCTCACAAGAAAAAGAAAAGAAGAAAATGATGGTGCGGGCATGGCGGAGCAAGAGGGAGGTGTACAATGAGGTGCTGAACCGGCTCATGAGTGCTGAATGCACCGAGTCTATTTCGCCTGGATTCTCTGAACAGCTCTGGGCTCACTTTGATCGCCTCCCGTCTAGGTCCTCTCTCTCTCTCTATGTGTGTGTGTTTGTGTGTATTTCTCCATTTTAATTTCGCATTGAAGTAAAATGATAATTTTTTTTCATTTCGATTTTTGTCTTTTTGGAAATTGATTTATTTTCTCTCCAAATGTGGGGTAGAAAGTAAAAAGGGTTTTAATGTGGTGCCATTTTGAATTTTTGCATGCAAAATGCTGATATCTGATCAGGGTACTTGTTTTGGCTTTTTTTTTGTTCTTTTTCTTATGGTCCTTAAAACTTGGGTTTGTTTGGTCGTGCTCTGCTGTTAAATCCGAAACACTATTGTAGTTTTGTACTTTCTTTTGTGTAAGCTAGATATGAGATAGGGATCGGATTATTAGACTACAAAAGGGGGAAATTATATTGCATCCTGGATGTAAAATAGTAACTTTTCAAGGATATCTAAGTGAAATACTCTCAACCCCCTGACAAGTGACAAACACTTTTAATACTACTTCAATAATTAATTACCTTACCCTCCATATATTTTCTTCATTTTCCCAGTAGTAACAATTATGTACCTATAGTATAGATTAAATAAATACATTACATAATAATAATATCATGATCCACATTCATGTTGTTATTTTTTCCCTTCAATTAGACAGTATACATTACATAATATACATATGATCCACATTCATGTTTCATTTTGAAGATCATTAATTTCAATTTATCTGATTGTCTTATGTCCAAAAATGAGCTATTTCTTGGTGCTGAATATATAGTTAATAATGTGCTTAATTAGTTTACCTATGTTCTTAATTTGGTAGATATGCATTTGATGTGAATGCGGAAATAGCAGAAGATGTGTTGGTACACATGAAATTGCTTCAATTAGCACGCAGCCCTGCATACCGCCCCAACTTTGAGGTTCGTGCTGCTCAGGTACTGTAAATAATCATAATTTCGTAAATATTATCCTCTAGAATTTTAATGGGAGTTGTAATTATATGTTTAACATATATAACTAGAGTAACAAATTATATAAATATTTTTCCTCTTCAATAAAAAAAAGTGACAAACTATCATTGTAATTTGTCCATTGTTTGCCGAGGAGATTAATCTCATATTGACTATGAGATTACGAATTAAATAGTTTATACTGCTATTTTTGTACTACCAGTATAGCTTGACTTAAAGGATTTTCACTGTCGGTTATTCGACAATTACGACACATGAGATTTAACCACATTTAATTCTCCGGAGAGCATTATAACGCAATCAGAAATTGCGATATGAAAGAACAAATTATAATGTTCTAAAGTACTATGGCAGTACATCCGAGAGTTAGTATTTAAATTGGTGAACCAATTGGTTGCTCCAAAAACATTAGCTAATAGAGAATGATTATTTTATTATTTGATTGGACACCTAGCTTCATGCATCTCCGTTCCTTCTTGCAACCAAATTTCATTTTTCCCTTCTAGAGTACTTTCATTAATTGGTACAAACCAGTTTTTGCACATCATGAGTTTAATGTCTTACATATAATAGTTCATAAACATGCATTTGGACACCTTGTTTCATCTCTGTCCAAGTCGAATGGATTATCCTTCCTAATTATGAAAGGTTGAGATGCATTCAATTAGAAAAGGCCATTAGCACTTCATAGAAATCGGTGATTGTTGGTTTTAGGCCATATCTAATTCTTTAAAGGATAATATCTAATTCACTTATTTAGCCAAGATTTTATCAATTTCCTCTATAATACAATATTTTCTCGCCAACAAGTCTTCTCATAGATGTATTTAATCTTGACTAATTATCATTCCATGAAAAATTATTGATAATAAATAAAATGTTGACATATCTTTATTCAGAGAAAAACGAAAAAGAAAAATTAGTTGACAACACCTATCTCTATATTAAAATGAATAGTTGAAAGAATTATACTCAGCACACATTATATAAAAATGGTTGACAAGAAATTATACTAGGTATATCCTTATCTTGAACTTTCAAATCAAACTTGAGGACCAATTCTCAAACTTTGAAGATTTCAAAGATCTGATCAAGGCATCAAGTAGGTCCTCATTTTGTTTTTGACTTTTTTAAACTATATACATGTCGTGTTAGTTTTTTTATTAATATTTTCTAAATTTAAATGATTGTACACATTTAATCACGAGCAATAAAACTACGACGTTTTTCATTTTTCTTCCAGAGTTTGAATTCATGTTCGTAATGATAAACCTTAAGATTATGATAAATTATGTTTAAAGACATAAGTACCATATTATGTTTAAAAATCTAAGAATATATCATTCTCCACTATGAAAACATCCTAATAAGAAAATAATTAAAAAAATTCAATTTTTAAGAAACCAACTGTAAAGAGGATAACTCGAAAGAATTTAATTTACTCACTTAATTAATTGTCCTGACTCTTGATCATATGTGGCCCTTGATTTATATCATAGCATTATCACCTATTTGCTCATATTTTTTGCATATATAAAAAAATCTCTTATTTTTACAATTGTTCAGGTAACAAGCATTTCTAATATTCTAGTGGATCCTCAGAACTCATCTTTAAACAGGTACTGAAATTGCATCTGGTCATGAATGTGTGTGTGCTTCTTTAGTTCTTTTTGTATAATATCTCTCATGATTTAATCTGAAAAATTTGAGGTTTTTACAGGCCAATGCATGAGATCGTTTTTTCATCAGATGATAAGCCGAAACTACTCTCCAAGGTAAAACTGTTATAAATAATTTATTTGACAATAATTTATCAAATATATTACTAGAATCTATTTTCTCTTGAAACAATTTATTTGATAATTATTTTTCTCTGTTTGTGAATATTTCTGTCTATTTTTGTCCTTAAATAATTTTTTTTTTTTTTTTTTTTGTTTCTTTAGCTTACGTCTTTGCTTGCGAATATCAATCTTAATATCCAAGAAGCACATGCATTTGCAACTTCTGACGGATATTCGCTAGATATTTTTATTGTTGATGGTTGGCCTTCTCAGGTAATTATTAATTCATAAATTCTTCATAAACCCCTAAAATTTCATACTTATTTACTGGAATAATTTGGAAGTTTATTACTATATGTCAGGGAGGTAATATTTTCCTTTCCTTTTTTTTTTCTTTTTTGGAATTTTCAGGAAACTGACCTTCTTAGGGCTGCATTACAAACGCAAGTTGACAAGATTAAGGTAATCATATACGCATCATTTAAACTTATTAAGATTGCAATTAATATATGATATAATTACAATGGCATATTTTTTATAAATATCCACATAATGGTTCATTTTTTTATGTTTAGTTGTAAGCGCTAACTTTTTGCTTTATTTTTTGCCTTTATTGGCAGAATCAAATATGGATTGCGGCTCAGTCAATGTTACCAAAAATAGAAAAAATGGATCTAGAAGAATTGCGAAGTGATGCAATTCCTATTCCTGCCGATGGTACTGATGATTGGGGGATTGATGCGAAACTCCTCAAATTCGATGGTAAAATTGCATCAGGATCGTGTGGAGATCTGTAAGTAAATAAATTCAGATATTTAATATTTTTATTTATGCTATTTTTGATCCTGCAAATTTAATATATTTTTTTTACTTTTTATATTCAGTTTTAGAGGAACTTATTGTAGCCAAGATGTAGCGATTAAACTATTGAAGCCTGAAATTGTGGCACCTGAATTGCTACGTGAATTTGTACAAGAAATCTACATTATGAGGTTTGTGAAGCTTAGTATCACTACATACCATTTGTGCTATCTCATATTTTCATATAAGGGAATAAAAAATAATTTCATGTGATTTTTGCAATATTATATTGTTATCAATTGTTACTTTAAACTTTGATGTTCTAAAATTCAAATTTTTTTTCCAGGAAGGTTCGGCACAAGAATGTGGTGCAGTTCATCGGTGCATGCACCAAACCTCCTGTTTTATGCATTGTCACAGGTAATAATAAATCTCGCAATGAATTTAATTAAACTTCAATTTATAATTGATCATTTCCTTGTTAATCTATTTATTCATGTATTTTAATTATTTTAATAGAATTCATGCATGGAGGGAGTTTGTTTGACTTTATTCACAACCGTGGAGGCATTTTTCAATTACAAGCCGTAATAAAAATTGCATTAGATGTTTCAAAAGGAATGGATTACTTGCACCAATGCAATATCATACATAGAGATCTAAAGTCGGCTAACTTACTCATGGATGAAAGACAGGTATACTTAAAAAACCTCAAAACCCTAAAGTATTTATATGAGTAATGTTCAATGTATACACATATATATGCATTATGAAAGACAGGTATACTAAGATATGTTTTTTTTGTGTGACTAAGATATGTTATATGACTGTATATATTTATATTTCTTTATTATGTTAGGTTGTAAAGGTGGCGGATTTTGGAGTGGCACGTGTGAAAGATCAGTCTGGGGTTATGACAGCTGAAACTGGAACATATCGCTGGATGGCTCCTGAAGTATATATTTTTATACTTACATAGTTATATATTTATATAGTCACATACACAATTTTTTATTGACTCATGAAAATTTATAGGTGATTGAACACAAACCATATGATCATAAGGCGGATGTTTTCAGTTTTGGCATTGTTCTTTGGGAGTTATTAACCGGAAAGGTATTTTTTCAATATTATTTAATTTTTTGTGTGTGTACAGCGTGTGTGTGTGTGATTAAATCAGAAGTTTTAACCGGATCGCTATTTTTCAATTTTATTTAATTTTTTTTTGTGTGTGTATGTGTGTTTAATTAAATCAAAAGTTTTAATTTGTCAAGTTTGGAATGTAAATTTTGTTTCTCAGCTGCCTTATGAAGAGCTAACACCGCTCCAAGCAGCTGTTGCTGTTGTTCAAAAGGTACAAATGTTTAATTCTAAATACTTTTTATATGACCTAAATAAGTTACTTTATACAATTATACATTATAATTTATTATTTTAATTAATTAATTTTATTTTAGGGTTTGAGACCGACAATTCCAGATGGCACGCACCCAAAAATAGTAGAGCTACTTGAGAAATGCTGGCAATACGATCCATCTTTAAGACCAAATTTCTCTGAAATTTTAGATATTTTGTATCTTATTGGAAAACAGGTAACTTAATGAACTAAGGAGATTTTTGCAATCGTCACCTCTTAGAGGGACTTATTTACAAATTTCACATTTTGTTAATTTATTTTTTGTACAGGTTTTTACTATGGAAAGTCCGAAGAAAATGGGCGGCCGATTTTTCTCATCTTTAATGCACAGACAATGAAAATCGTATTTTTCTCACTTGGATGAGTATACATTTCTTCAAATGTAGTTTTGAGTTTGTTGTTTATAAAACTATTGAGTAGGCTTGATGATTTTCTAAGTTCTGTTTTTGCTTTCTGTTTTTTGTATGGGATTTGTTTGTTATTTCATTTTTATCTTTTCTTTTTCGATTGTCACATGTAAATAGATGTTAATAAATACAAGAGCATATTTTTTTATAAAGAAATGATTAATTTCTGTTCATGAAAGAAATATAGGATCCCAAAATAGATAACAAATATCTTAAACAAAATAGGGCAAATACAATTTGAATTCTTTATAAGTTATATATACATAGATAAATATGTTTATATTTCTGCAATTAATATATCAAAATTAACATAATTAACTACCGAATTTTTGATCTTCAACTTGAGATATTATTTTCTCTGCATTAATCCACCACTCAGTATCATCACCAATCTCATCCTCCTGCCAATTGTTTTTAAAATTAATCACAAATTACAGAAAATCCCTCATAATAATTAATAAAAAACAAAGGGTCCTTAAAAAAATAACACTCACCAAATAGCGTGCTTCCATTTTTTCAATTCGGTCCGCAAAATTCACAGCCTCTTTCCACCAAGTACTATTACAACTACTAGCTGACTCATCAATCTCTTTTAAATTATTCTTCTCATTTAATTTTATATCAAAATTAATATCCATATCTTGATTATTATTATTATTATTATTATTATTATTATTATTATTATTATTATTATTATATTCTTGATTTGAATTTAGTACAGATGTAGGATCATGCACCGAATCCCAAGGCAATGGTCGAAGCGGGGATTTGTAACCTATTTTAAAACTTTTCAGGGTAATTTTTGCAAAAAATAAAAATAAAAATAAAGACAAAATAAAATAAAATAATTGTTTCAAAATATAAAAAAAGAACAAACCTTTACAATCTGGATCATAGCATTTTTGATAATATCCTTCCCTTTTAAAATCAACAATGTACATAACTGAAAAATTTTAAAAATTATTATTTATATTTATTATTTTATTTATTTTTAAATTTTTATTCATTTGGTACCATGATTGCTTTTATGTTCTCTCCCAATTCTTTCACAATATCTGCCTTTTAACATGCTATATACCATTAAACCATATTCAGAAAACCAATACCAGCATCTTATTTTCCCTATTAATTAATTAAAAAATAAAAAATATATATTTATCATTAATAAAAAAATAGTTCAGATGAAAATATATTTTTGAAAAATAAATTGACCTGAAATGTTTCCAATAGAGGCAATGGATTCAATGAATGAATCAAGGGCTGGAAAAGGAGATTTTCCATATACATATGAACTATTTAACTTCAAATTTGAATCATTTTTATTTTCACCGTTTGAATTCCTTGTTTCTTGAACCTAATTTTGAAAGAATTAAGAATTCAAGAATCATAATTCATGAAATTAAATTTAAAAATTAAATATAATATGAATAAAATTACCTCAGAAGCAAAGCATAAAGTTTTCTTGAAATCTAAATCAAGCTTGCAAATGAGAAGCTTATCACATTTATCATCTAAATTACATATAATTGAATCCATAAACATTTCCTCCTCTTTCTGAAAATTATTTGATCATATTAATAAATATTCCAAAAAAACAAAAATACAATAAAAAATGAAAATATCACGGATACCCCTACGAATCATGAAAATATCATATACACCCTTATATACATAATATTTTCTAGGGATACCATGGCATTTTCCATATTTTCCACAAAATAATATAATAAATTAATATTTTTTTTTAATAATTACCATATTTTTGCATTTGAAACGGCCAGTTGGTACCAAAAAGTAGTTTTTACCAGCTTTAGATGAGTAAACTAACCTAAAGCATTTATTTCTTGAATATACAGCTGGATCCATAAATAAATGCTCTGTATAATTTTCAGTACTGGATTCTTTTTTTATATAAAGTTTATTCAATTTTGGGTTTATTTCTCTCTGATTTGATATGCATGAAGATACCTAGATAAAAAATAATAATAAAAGTGAATTTATATTGATTAGAATTTGATATGAAAATTAAGAGAAATAAATTAAATAAATTTACCTCAGAAACAAAAGCACCAACATGTGAATTATCTTTAAAAGCTATATTAGGTATGCAAATTATCAAATGACGTGAAAATTTCTCTAAATAATAAAATCAAAAAGCACAATCAATCCTCAATTTAATACAAAATTAAATCAAGTTAATGAAAAAAAGATATAATTTATATTCAATGAGCTTACTGTCAGTAGAGGAGTCGAGCTCTACAATCCAATCTTCACTTCCATGTATAGAATATTTTTCTAATAAAGCTTCAAATATTACTTGTATAAATATATCTACCATCTCATCTTCATTTTTGTTCAAGTTTATTTTCTTCTCAAATTCCAGATCAAAATACATGTGACATGGCAAGCCCTAAAAACAATAGAAAAAAAATTTAACATTACACTATAGAAAGAAAAAATAAATAAAAATATTTATAATTTACATCTTGAATAACTTCATAATGATGGCGCAATTTGGAATCCATATCTTTATACCTAAACTATCACATTACAAAAATAAAAGTAAATTACAAAAATAAAAATTATTGAAAAATAATAATTAAATATGTGAAATTACAAAAATGACCTTGTCCAAAATTATTGATATGAAGAGACAAGAAAGCGCCTTTGACCGGTCAAATGGTCTTGGTAACTAAACACATAAGTTTGTGCATGTGCTTTTGAAAACCTAATCGCCTCTTCTTGCCTTGGAAATGTAACCCAAATCTCTTTACTACACAAAAATATTTCAAAAAAATAAATATTTATGTCAAAATTTTATATTTATATTTATAAGAAATTTGCACATAGCCCCCTTTTTGTCATGAACCCCCTGATTTTTTCAAACTAACAAGAAACACCTCATTTAACTTTCTAATATAAATAAAATTAAAAAATTGAAAATAAAAGTTGGTACCTTGGTGTTAAATCATTTTGTTTTTTCAAATCGAGGTGAATTTCTCTTAAAAGTCGCAATAAATGAGTGGGCTTTTTGACTGGAATGCCTTGTGGAGATCCATAGAAAACAACTGGAGATATCCTGTTCCCACTTTTCAGTTTTACTGCAGTCGAATTAATTGGCCCTTTCTAAAAAATTAAAAAGGAAATTGCGATTAATTACACTCCAATTGAGGTTTGAATGTGGAGTTAGGCCTTAATTTAAGTCTTAATTATATAATGTGATAAAGAAAAATTCTAGAAAAGAATAATGAAATGGAAAAAGAACTGTATTTTTAATGTATTTGGTGTTTCTTCTCTGGAGGATTCGCCTTTATTTCTCTCCCTGTGCTTTTTCTCTCTCTAAATGCTGATTCTACATAAAACATAAATTGAAGCTTATTAAAATGATCTCTGTTTCCTTTTGTTTTCTAATTTGTGTTTGTTTGAGGCCCCTATTCAAATTAGATCTCAATTAAGCATCAATTTTGATTAAATTAGAAGAATAAGAGACATCCTCAAAAAATTAGATTAAACACTTCGAAAACCCATAGTTTGGTAATGAACAGATGCTTTTTTGATAAAGAGAGAGAGCTTATGTGGAGGAGAAACGCCGCATTTGAAGCAAGAGAAAAGTCGATCTACGTCGTCCTTCGTATCAGTCGCCATTCATGGAGAGCTTATTGCCTTCTCTCTTTTCTCTTCTTTTCTTTTCTTTTTCCCCTTCGTATTTTTCCCTCCCTCTAAAACGGTGTAAATAGAAAAATGAAATTTCAACTCCTGATTTTGTAAACTCTGGAATTGAACTCCTTTTCTTGAAAGGAGAGTTCAGAATTGGGAATTCAGTTCCTTACATTTTAAAATAGGGAATTTCTTTCCCGGTCAGTAGAAACCTGGGCCGCATTAAGCCTAACTAAATATTGGCTGGGCTTAATTTAATTAATTAACCTTTTCATTTTTTTACTAGTCCTAAACTGCATATATAAAAGCCCAAATCCAGAAACATATATTTAAACCTTTCCTGGTTCGTTTCTCATTTTTTATCATTTTCATCACTAATTAAAATAAAATAAAATCTTTCTCTGTTCATACAAAAATGTAGAATGCAATATTAAAAATCTCTCCCTAAGAATGGGGACCACTAAAGCATATAGTTTTTTTTGTGGGAGTATTAGTCAAAGTCTATAGAGACAAGAACAGAAATTAGAGAAGGAAAAAAATGATGGAAAGGTTTACCTAAGATCGTCTTGATATCTCATTTCTCTTTCTTTTATTTCTATATTCTTTTCAAAGATCTTGTCAAAAAATTAGTGATTGATTATAATTTACATCATAATTATCAAATATAAAGGTCATTGTAGCTTGTTTAATATATATATATATATATATATATATATATATATATATATATATACATATATATACATATATATATATATATATACATATATATATATATACATATATATATATATACATATATATATATATATATTAACAACATACGTAAGCAAAATGAAAATTTTGCTTACGGTCCAAAAAATTACAAGTATAATAAAAAATTCAAATTTCAACCGTACGGATGGAATATATATGTTTTGAATATGTTGTAGATTAATTTTTCACAAGAATCGGAATATTATATCATTGCCATCATGTATCATCAAAATTCATCACTATATATATATATATATATATATATATATTCAAAATTAATCTACAACATATTCAAAATATATATATTCAATCCATACGGTTGAAATTTGAATTTTTGATGATACTTGTAATTTTTTGGACCGTAAGCAAAATTTTTATTTTGCTTACGTATGTTATTTAGCATTTCCCTATATATATATAAGGCTAATTTTCTTATATTTTGTATTGTTCAATGTAATAATTTATTAACATACTAACAGAAAATCTCAGTGGGTAAATCACCTTCTGAAATTTCAAAAGATACATTTTTTTGTCAAGTAAATTTAATATTATATATTTGTTTTTGTATTGTCCCAAATAGATAAACATGAAATCAAAATTTATTTGAACTTCTCGATTTCTTTTTGAAAATCTTAATTGTTGATAAAACACCTCACCTCAAAGAAAACTTTCAACCCTTCTCAATATCAAATCAGTTTCAAGCATTTGATTTTGCTAATTGTCATGCCACTCGCAACAAATCTTCTCATGTTGCCTTGTCTCTATCAAACATAATATGTTGAATTGATTGAATCTTAGAAGGAAAAAGAGAGGAAATGAGGATAAGGAATTTTATGTTTGTTGTATTATTTGTTATTTACATAATACAACTTAAATTTTAAAACTTAAATATTTTAGTAGTATATTCACTATTAAATATATTATTATTAGAGAGAATGCAATTAAAGAGAGAATGAATAGGAGTTATTTTACATTCATTACCATAATTAAGAATATGGTACTCGTTTTTATGCCTTGATATACGGGTGTGATATGGCAAGAGAGAAAAAAGTGATTCTCTCTCACCAGAAAAGAAGAGAACATACAATATTCTAATTCTCAACTCTCTCAAAAGGAACTCTCTGTCTTCTCCTCTCAGTTCAATAAAATTCTCAAAAATTTCATCTTCCAATTCCAAAAAAAAAAAAAAAAGAGATAATCAACTATGGTCGAAAATCGGTGCTAGAGACTTCATTTCTTTCGAAGTGGATGTCATCCATTCTGTGACTGTGCTACCGGTATAGATTCGAGAATTCGTTCGAGGTGTAAAACCTTGGAGGCTGGATCACCGACATTCCCTGCACAAGAGGGCGGAATTCACCTTTAGAGCAGTCGCGACTCGATCGCACGGCTACACCAGGCTTGTTCTCAATTTTACTTAATATTTTCTATTAATTAATTTGATTTATTCATCAAATAATTATCTATTTTATAGATCTGAACTAACAATGTTCCCCGGGATAATTGTTACACCATTTATATACTGACCAAATATAATTATTATTCATACTTAATAACAATTTAAAATATTAAAGTTTTATTATAGTAATAATATATCTTATATTAATTAATATAGGATATATGTTTATTATTTATTTATTTATTCAATCTTATAGCCAGTACATGTAACTAATCTCTTCATTAAAAGTGTGGATTATAATGTGTTTACCCCAAAAATGTGGAAATACAAATAAATATATAATTAAGCTTCTAGATCATGTCCTAATCAAACTCCTTTGTCAAATACACTCAAAACCAACAAAGTCCATATAACGCGTAACACCTCAACTTACTAATTAAACTATAAATACATCCCAAAATAACACACTAAAAACATACACAACATATCAAACTCACATCTCAAAACCCTACAGTTTCATCTCATACAGGAAACAATGGCCAAATCCAAATCTTTACTCGCTCTTGCACGTCAGGGCACTCGTAAGTCCTCTAACAATAAAAATGACACCCTTGCTTCAGCTCATACAGAAACAGGGGCATCAAATGTTAGCAAGAAGCCAGCAGAGGAACTGCTCAGGCTCCTCAGCGATCTGCCTGAGGAGTCAGACTCTGAACGAGAACTCTCCTTTTCATTCCTCATCAACAATGAATCGTCTAAGATGGTATGTTGGAATCAATTACAAATCTCAATACATTGTATTTATTACGAATTGTTAGTTAGTAACACGTAGTTCTGTGACATTCTTGGTTTAACTGGAAATTTTCAAATACAAATATCAAAATATAATTATTTATTTATATCTTAAATCACTTTGGTGCAACTTTACAGCATGACGAGAATAATTACATGAAGAATGAAGAATAATTACATGAAGAATGAAGACAGTAGCAAGATAGAAGAATCACAGAAAGCAACAACTCAAACAAAACAAAAGACGAGAAAGAGTAGAAGCAATTGCGGCGGCAGCATAGACGAGGTTCTTTTGAATTTGTTTGTTCCGACTTCTGTTAAGAGAAGTCAGAGCATGAGAAGAGATAATCAGAAACCGACTTGTTTCACTCTCGCTGAATTGGAAAATAGGTAATTGTAAAATCATATATTTAACCATATATAATGAAGTTCTTTATGAATTATATTATTATACAAGGGAAAGCTCGCGCTTGCGCGAGATTGTTTAAATTTTTGAGAAATATGATATCACGATGCATTGTAACATCCCCAAATCACGAAGGACTGTATATATATTATTTTTTGCTTTTCAATATACTATTTTTCTGTTTTACACATATTTTTATTTTTTATGCCTTATTTACTTTTGGAATTTGCTTGTACGATTTTACCACTTTTTAATATACTATTTGTTTTAAATATATTATTTTCACTGTTTATGCATATACTGTTTACAAAAAATGAATTATATATACTATTTTTTCAATTTTTTACACTGTTTATTAGCTGTATATACCGTTGTCGTATTGCACGATGGAAAACCACATCGTAATATATCAGGTCCCTTTTATATTTTAATGTTACTAAATACTTTTAGAAAAAATGATTATTCAATACAAACCATGATAAATTTACACAATTTTTATAAGGCATAACCCATCATAAATTGATACAATAACTATTATATGAAAGTACAAAATTAGGTAGTACAAATACAAAAATGATCATCAAATAACTTAGAAAAATACTCAATAGAATATCATTTACATCACAATTTTTTTAACTCTCATCTGTTTCTTCTTCTTCTTCTTCTTCGTATTATTATTATTATTATTATTATTATTATTTTTCTTTTACTTTTTTCCTCATTTTCCTTTCTTTTTCATTTGATATAAAATAATACAAAAAATATATATTATATGGAACAATACTTTTAGTGGTTCATGCACTTAAGTGATGGACCAATTTAATATTTATTAATTATTTATAGTTTTCAGGGTTGGCTTATTGTCATGGTGCATATAGATGTCCTTCATATAAATACAAAATGTAGGTCCTTTCATGGTGCATATAAATGTCATTCATACAAATACCAAAAATGTAGGTCTTTGATACAAAATCAAACGGTGCATAATGAAAGGAGTGATGTGGATTGCGTAGGTTAGAGTACTGTAGATAAATGCTTTTAGGATTATATATATTAATAGATATGACATGCACATTATGAAAAATATAACATTAATTATATTATGGTGTAATAAGTTTGTGATTTTTTTCATTTTCTTATAGGGATAGGAATCTCGCGCGAGTCTTTGGCTGCTGGCCAGTTCTGCTCGTAGGGAGGCAACATCACGTAATCCATGCTAATGCAGTCTAGAATTAGCATGCAAACGTATCTTAACATTATTAATGTATCCATACATGTATCTCTTGTGTAATATCCATTATTTAATTTTTTTTTATACATTGGTTTGAATGATTTCTTGTTTTTTGGATGGTTTGTAATACTGCTAATTTTTTCTTTGTATATATGAACTTTTTGCTGTTGAGTAAATTCCCTTTGGTATATCACAATAAAGCTCTTGCCTTACCACAATTCCTAAACTTAAAAGAAAAAGATCATAAGAAAAATTGCGGCGGTTTTCTCAATTAATTGTTCACTCTTTTGCTCTATATGAAGATATTTATTAGTTACAATATATTCACAGCAAATACAAAGAATAAAACAAATAAAAACCTCTAACAAAAAAATAGTATAAAAAAAAGACAAATTTACACAATCTCAGAACAAGTTGAGAGCTTAAATATTCTCCAAATCTTCAGAGGAATACAAAGGCAAAAACCATAATAATTTTTTTCGTACCAAACATCTGAAAATTTATACATAAATTCTTTTAAAATATTAATAAAATAAAATTCAGGAAGAAGTGAAATATTTGATACATACCTGTTCAAAGTTTTTCATCTTTCCGACGTCATATTTCGAAGAAACCCCTCTCTTCTTCTCATAAACCTAAAACAATCTCAATTAATAGATAAATAATCAACACAAAAATAATAATAACATTATAAATTTGTAAAAATATTACCTCTATAGAGATAGTGTTACTCAATGCAAGAGAAACATGAATGAGTGAGAATCGGATCAAACTCAGTGCAAAATCCACACTAAGAACTACAAAAACATAAAACAAAAAATAAAATTAATTTGTAAACTTGAACAGAAAAAATTATTATTATTCAAGTACTTATGTTTAAACTTTACATGGACATATGTGAAAACTTTTTATCTTTAGTTTACCAGGATTGGTTCTGTAGCTGAATCGCGCATGTCAGCATGTCGCTTCAGTTTTCTCTTCAACTGGAGTCTCTAGTTCTCATGTATCGCAACGGGATCAGAGAAAATAATTCGTCAATTAATTCTTCAATTAAACATCAGTTTCGCCAAATTACCTCTTAATTAGTATCTTTATGGCACCATTGTTTCATCTACGCCTAAATTTGTAACAAATATAAGGAACTTTACTTGGGCATATTTGTTAGAATCTAGTACATTAACTGACCCAACCCAACTATCAGGACCACACTATATTGTCCTGAAAAAGACGTCAGAATTAGCACTTAGTCCCAGTCTCGTCCTAGTACATATCCGGCGCACCTTCACCCCATATATGTATCCCCACTGAGACATATATGATTCTCATGTTCTCAGGATATGATAACGGTATGTTACGTTTCCGGCCGCACGATTGTATCCCTAGTATTTTGCTCTGAATACCATTTGTTAGAGTTTAGTACATTAACCAGCACAGCCTAATCATCAAATCCACAACATATTGTCATGAAAAAAGTTTAAAGTTGGTTGTTGCTAGTAGTTAATGTACTAACATATTTAAGTAACTCCAATTTTCATTCATTATTCAAGGTGAGACTAATCCACTAGCCCCCATTTCTACTATTTGATTTTGGGATGTAACAATATGTGAAAAATATATTTTTCTTCTTTATGGGTTATCTCAAAAAATTATGATCTCAAGTAAAAGAGGAGGTATTCTTTGGCATCGACAACTTTTTCATCCGTAATTAAGGTCTTATGAAATAAGCATCATTCCACCAAAGCAGTTCTCCTTAAATCAATAAATGAGAGGTTCTAATGTAGTTTGTGGTAAATGAAAGGAAATGACTCTAGAAAAGTAAACGGAATTTTCTATTGAATACCTCTCAGAAGCAACACATCAAACACTTGAAGGACAAGAGAAAAGAATTTGAACTTGTGCTTTGCTTGTAAGGCCTTCTTACTCTAATTCCTTTCTTCTTTATTCTGGTTTTGCTCGACTTTTTCTTTTCTTCCTAAATGAAAAAGTAAAGAATGAGAATCAAACAAAAAGAAAACCTTGAGTACAAAAGAAGAAATATTGGACTTTTTTTTTTTAGCATTATTTATGAAAATAATTCAGCAAATAGCACTGTTTTGGAAAAAATTAGGTAACTAGCACTACCGCCATCAGTGGTGGCGGTAGAGACCTTCTACCGCCACCACCAATGGCGGTAGTGTGATAATTTTCAAAATTTTCAAAATTTCCCGTAAAACAGGGTAATTAGATACAAATTAGCCTCTACCGCCAGGCCTTCTGGCGGTAGTGGCATTGTTGTAATTTTTTCCTGATCCAATCGGGTATCAAACCCATTAATAAAAAAATAAAAAATAAAAAAAAATTTACCTCTACCGCCAGGCCCTCTGGCGGTTTTTTTTTTTTTTTTTTTTTTACGGATTTGATTCCCGATTGGATCAGGAAAAATTACAACAATGCCACTACCGCCAGGCCTTCTGGCGGTAGTGGCATTGTTGTAATTTTTTCCTGATCCAATCGGGTATCAAACCCATTAATAAAAAAAAAAAAAAAATAAAAAAATAAAAAAATTTATAAACCGTTATAACAAATCTATATATTGTTATATTACATATTTGTACTTACATATATAACATTTTTGTCTGAATTGTTTTGTAGGAATTATATATTGTTATATCATATATATATATATATATATACATATATATATATATATGGTATAATAATATATAATTCCTACAAAACAGTATATATATAATAATATATAATTCAGACAAAAATGTTATATATGTAATAATAAATATGTAATATAACAATATATAGATTTGTTATAACGGTATATAAATGTGATACAAAGCTATATATTTATCTAGTGTTACACCCCACACAATGTGATTCGACGGGAGTGTTGTATTACGGGAGAAAAAAAGGTGGGAGACGTTGACGGGAGTGTTGCATGACTTACCCACCTGATTGGTCAGTTGTGATTTAGCATTGATACGACGGAAGTGATAACATATTTTTTAATAATTAAAGGCGTGTAATTTGGGTATCTAAAACAGCTACATATTGAATTGAAAAAAAGAGAACTAATGATTTCAGGAGACAAATGAGTCATTTGTGCTCCTGGTGCATAAAGATGAAGGATATTGGGAGTAATGATGTACATGTGCTGGGTTCATGGAGCAAATAGATGAGTACAATTCAATGCAGCAGTTGTGCTCGTCGTGATATTTTACGTCGTGTAAAACCATTTCCCTAAATAGTTTGTGGTTTGTACTACGTGTTTTTTTAAAATTTATTATTAATTAAGAAAAACTTTTATTATGTATATTGTAAAATCTTAATATAACAAAATAATATTTCTTCTATAGTCACATTTTACACTAATTATTTCGTTAGTATAGTAATAATTGCACAAATCTTAATGTAATATATATATATATATTATAAAAGATAGAATATAGAATATAGCAATAATAAATTAGTATACTTCCAGCCATCATTAAAAAAATAAAATAATATTAATAAATTAGTATATTGTATTGTATCTATAAGGAAAAAGAATATATAACAATGAAATAATGTATATGGATATGGTATATAGCGTTAACGCGAGGTTACATAGATCCTCGTGATTCTCGAGGCACGTGAGGAGAACGTGGACTCAACCAAATATCGGAGCCTCTATATTAACATGTCCATAGCTTCAAACTTTCCATACAACCAATTTTTCCAAAATTATTCTATAAAAGAAAAACTTCCCCAAATTCAGCAAAAAGAGGGTAAAAGATGGTTGACGCTTCCACTGTGAGTTCGTTGTTGCTCAAGTTGGGCGATGCAGCTCTCCAAGATGCAGTCACACTGTACGGAGTGAGTGATAGGGTTCAATTTGTGGAGCGTGAGATGAGACGAATTCGGTCATTCCTAGAAGATGCTGATTCAAAGAGAAGAAAGGGTGACAATAGAGTCCAAAACTGGATAAAAGATGTGAGAGATGTGTCCTTTTTGATAGAAGATGTTATTGACACATTCCTATTAGAAGTTGGGAGAAATAAGGGATTTTTCAGATCTCTTGGAAGGGTTTTGGAAAAGCCGCATGTCCTGCACAAACTTAATAGTGAGATAGACAAGATTCAGACAATGCTTGATGAGATCGAACGAAGTAGAGAAAGGTATTGTTAGATGGTTTAATAATATTTCTAAAATTTAAGCTCTAAAATTGTTTCATTTCCTATTGGGTTCAAGCTAATTTATTGTTTTGTCCGAAATTTTCTATCCACATATCAATATTTTCTATTCGACATTTTAAAAAAAATTCTAGAACTAACATATTTTATCTTTGAAAGGACAAAAGTAGCAGAATTTTATACAGGACTATTATAACTTTTATGTGAACTATTTTTCTTATAGGTACGGAATAAAAGATCTGCCAGAAAGCTCAACGGTTGCACATGTCAGGCGGCCAATTAATCCCGAGATAGATAATACAGATGTTGTCGGGGTTGATGCTGAGAAGAATGCTATTATTGAGTTGCTTCTTGATGAACGGACTCCCAGACGGTCCGTGGTGTCCATCGTTGGAATCGGCGGACTTGGAAAGACGACTTTAGCCCAAAAAGTATATCAAAGGTTTGTATCATTTAATTTTGGGCTATAATCATGAGGACCTATGTAGGTGGGGAAATTTTTTGATGACGACTTTAAGCCTTACTTACCTACTTAATTCATTTAAGAATTTCATTAGACAGACTTGTAATTTTAGATACAATGCATTTTTTTTGGTGAATTCATGATATTTCTATATTTATGGTAATTGATCATTTTCATGGAATAGACATCTATTTTTTTATATAAACCCCCTGTATGTTTTATGTACTAATAATATCTGAAAGTTATGGTGTCGTCAAAATAAAATATCTGAGAGTTATAGAATAAATATTAGTGATGTGCAACAAATATCTATGTTCATTATCCAAACAGAATGTGGATTGTGTTCGACAGTATTCGTGATTCTCAAATTGCATCCATATCTGTTTCGGATTTGGGTTCATCTGAATCCTGAGAAAAAATTATGGGTATGAATATGATATAAACCTTTATCTTAACCGTATAAACCACTAAACATATTGCATGACGTCCAAGGGTAGTTGTTAAAAAATGAATATATAACTTGCCTAATTTGATATTTTTCCAATTTCCAGAAACCAATATATGTGTACAACATCTTTAATTTATTTGCAGTGAAAAGGTGAAGAAGCACTTTGAGGTTAGCGTATGGTTAAACATATCACAAGAGTTTAACATACCTAATCTCTTGAAGAAAATGGCAGAGAGGCTCTCGATCAAGCTAGCAGAGAACGAACAGGAGGAAGAACAATTCATTCCTAAGATTAAGGAGGTTCTAAAACGAAAGAGATATTTAGTCGTCTTGGACGACATTTGGACGGGTGATGTATGGAGTGAAATAATGAGCGCGTTACCTGATGTCAAGAATGGAAGCCGTGTGCTGATGACGACGAGATCTCTCGAAACTGCAAAGGCAGCAGACCCAAGAAATGACCCATACAAACTCCGTTATCTAAATGATGAAGAAAGCCAGGACCTCCTCTTCAAAAAGGCTTACGTCGACCAAATTGCCAACGGAAGCTATCCTAATGATCTACTCGAACCAGCAAAAACCATCTCAAAGAAATGCGGTGGTTTACCTCTCGCATTAATTGTTGCGGGCGGTCTTTTATCAACAAAAGATCCAACCAGTGTTGCTTGGAATAAAGAGATAGCGACTATGAATTGGCAAATAGGTGAAAATGCATGCATGAAGATTCTAGCCACCAGCTACGAGGATTTGCCGATTAATCTCAAACCATGCTTCGTTTACCTTGCTTCCTTTCCCGAGGATTGGGTATACAAAGCTAAGTTGATTATTCATCTATGGGTCGCAGAACGATTTATACCTCGTGATGAACCGGGTACGATGGAGGAAATAGCCGACAAGTATCTAGAAGAACTTGCTCAAAGGTAGTATTTATTTATTGTTACTGTGAGTTGTCTTTTTTGGGGTTTTACATAAAGAAATATCATAATTTACATATTAGAGACAACTTTATTATTTCATTACCTCGCAGTATGTGTGATCTGCATTCTGAGAAATACTAAATTGCCCATCCCACCACCACCATCTATAAATAAATTTATATAATTTTATTATTTATATTCTATTTTTGAAAATTTTGTAATTATAATTAAAACTATTTATTATTCTTAAGAAAAATGTTCAATGCACCAAAAAAATTTGCAACCCTTTATTTACTTTGATCCAACTTATTTACTCTTTGTAACTTGCTGAACCATAAAGTAGCCCATTCTAAGGAAATTTTGAATTTTACCCAAGCTATATCATATCAAATTAATTTTATTATTACAAAACTATAATTTACAACAATACACTTTCTCTCATACTTGCTCTTGTGTACTCTCTTCTCACTTACTCTCGTAGATATCCATACAAATATTCCTAAGTTCCATTTATACATCTTTATGTCGGTTGGAAGAATCCAGGCTCAAAAAAGTATTTAACAAAGTATAAGTTGGAGAACTCAAAAGATTTTCAAAATTTTATACATAACTTAGTAAAGTCAGTTTAGAAAGAAACAACTCAAATATGCATGGTTTCTTGACCTCTCTCACATAAAGATCTTCTGGCAAGTTCTACATTTCACTTTCTTTTCTTTTTTTAAATTTACTCATTTAGTAATTATTTTTTTTAGGAAAATGAACTAAAATATTAAACAAGAAGTAGCTGTTAGGGAAATAGAGACTTACTGAACGATTTTCCTCACTCGGAAATTTCGTCGAACACCTTATATAAAATATTTACTTTTGACTCAACAAATCAAAATTAACACCACAAACACTTATCCACATAACAGAATTTGCAAAAGATCAAACACATCACAGAAGACATACAACTAAGGAAACCTTCTGAATAGGATCGGTTCGGTTCAATTAACCATTCCACTATTACAAGAACAAAAGCTTTCTCGTAGAGTTTTCAATACGTCAAATATCTTTAGGGTAAATATGCTAACCAAAGAAGAAACCGAGAAGATTTTCCACTGTCTCGGTTGTACCAAACCGACATATCACTAAACCAATTTAATAATTTATACAACCTTCAAGAAAACCGAATATATATTGTGTTCTGATCTTTCTTCTCCCCTCCTCTCCTCTTTTCTTTTTTCTTTTCCTTGCCCATTTCAATTTGGCAAAATGAGAAGATGTCCTATATATCACTCATAAAAAAGCTCCCAGGAGCTTGTGTTGTGCTTTTATATGCACTTTTTGCACAAAAGTCCTCCAATTTTTTATATTTTCAAGACTACAAATTGAGGTCCGAGTCCAACTTAATTTCTTTGACCCACCCGAGGAGGACACAACAATAGTCAAATCTGACCTTACCTCATATCTTCATTAAAATGTTATAAAAAGACAAAACCGACACTGCCCCTAATAATATGAATAGAGTGAATATTCTTTCTTTTAAATTTGCATACAAATGTGACCAGTAATGATTCTTTTTTTTTTCTATTGATCCGTAATTTGCCTGAGACAAATACTATTCTTTGCAGGTGTATGATACAAAATTTAAAGAGATCACTAACCGATGGTTCCATCGAACGTTTCCGTGTGCATGATCTCTTGCTTGATCTAGCTATTCAGGAAGCTAAGCAAAAAAGCTTCTTAAAAGTATTCTCGAAGCGAGCTGATTTCGAGAACAATACCGATGCGCGTCGTGCAACATTCCAATTAAGGGATTCTAGTTGGAAACATTCTTCCTTTGACCAAAATAAAATGATCGAATATACAAAACCGAATGTCCGCACTTTAATTTTCTTTGGAAAGATGATACCATTTGATTCCCAATTTAAGTTGCTCAGAGTTTTGATGGTTCAAAACTGTGATTTTGATGGTAAACAACAATCGAGTTTGAAGAAGAGCCTAAAGGGGCTTACCCTGAGATGCTTGGCACTCATAGGGTGCAATTTCGAGCATGAGTTTTATTTGCCTGTTGCTCATTTGCGCAATCTCCAAACAATAGAACTTCAGGGTGTAGAAAATCTGGTAGTGTCAGGTCCGTTTGGCCAGCCAATTCTCCAATGTCTCGGACGAGGGTTAGCACGGGCCGACCTGCCATATCTCCAGTCTCTTCAAACACTGGAAATCTGGAAACCCGCTGGAATAGAGTTGTTAAATATGCCCAGCCTCGTTAGGTTAAGCCTTATAAATAAAACTACTTCTTGGAAATCAATTGTTACTTTGCTTTCTAAGCTTAATTTCCTCGTGTGCCTTAAGATAACTAACGAAAACGGCATCCCAATAGATATAATTAACACAAGGTCACTCCCGAGTTATGACCTTTTGCGAACCTTGAGTTTAGAAGGGAAGTGGCGGCTCGAGGGTGTGACATTAAATGTTGATATGTTTCCGCCGCATCTCACGGAGCTCACACTTTGGAGATCCGCCATTGATCAAGACCCGATGCCAATACTAGAGAAACTGCAATGCCTTAAGGTACTTCAATTATATGTTGCATACACAGGAAAGCAAATGATTTGTTCCAGAGGCGGGTTTCCTCAGCTACAAAAGTTGAAACTTTTTCTGTTAAAAGAATTAGAGGAATGGAAGATAGAGGAGGGGGCCATGCCCATGCTTAACCACCTCAAGATATGGGACTGCAGAAGGTTGAAAATGGTCCCAGATCTGCAACACGTGCCGACTCTTAATGTCTTAGAGCTATTAAATATGCCAGAAGAATTCGAGAGGAGGGTGAAAAATGAAGACCAACACAAAATCGAGCATATCCCATCCATCATCATCGAACGATTTCTTTTTTCTACCTGAAATTTTATTTGGTATTTGGTTAGTTTGTACTTTTCTATATTTTTTGCTATTTCTATGTTTCATGCGTGTGATTTTTTTTTTTTATCAGAATTTGTTTGCTTGCTTTATTGTATGCTGAAGTTGTTTTGTCTGATTCCTTTCATGAATGTTGAAATAAGCTTGTTAAATGTAAGAACAATTTAAAACAAATTATTCTGAGATTTGTATCATTTTTTTATTTTGTTGAACTTATAACAATCTTGGCATAATTCTTATTAGACAGATAAAATTAGTGTGATGTTCTAGCTTTCCCTTTTAATTAAAAGAATGGTGAAAGTGAAACAATATGCTTCTACTTTTTATTGGATTTTTTTCTTTTTTGGAAATATAATTGAGATAGGTTTACAAACCCTACCTTCAAATTCCCATTAAGGAACGGGTGAAAAATACTGTTATGAACCAGATGATCTAGACAAAAAGACCAGCCTTGCCATATATACGGGTACCAATAATAATTTGTATATTAAAATTGACAGGTACCGTTACATTTTGGTATTGTGCAGTACATGCTTATACTAACTGGTGTCGAACTACTATTTCATACCCTTTTGTTTTTTGGGTTATCTTAAATAAGTATAATCGTAATTAAAAAGTAACACATAGTGATTCTTAAAGGGCATTACCACACCACCTACTTATTTTGGTACATACCAATTTCTACAAAGCCTCGATATTCTACCAGTAATTGTATGAGGGGAAAATGGAGGTGTAAATAACAAATTTCCTCTTTTTGGACTTTTGTCAAACACTTTATGTGCGATATTTGCAGTTAACCCTTATCACATAAACAAACACCACAAACACGACCCAATTCACTCAAGCATGTAAGAGATAAATCAAAACAACACAAAGAGACACACAATCAAAGAAAAATTCTTCGTATTATTAACATTGGTACCGTACCAGTTTCAATACAACCTTCTTCTATGATTTTGAATCAAATTTTAGGCTAACTCATCGCCATACATTGAATCACAAACCTATGGAGGGTAAGGAAAAACTAACCAGAGAAGTAAGTCAACAAAGATTTCCATTGTACTCATTGTACCAAGCTGATGATGTGGGAGATCTGATGTGTTTCAAGCGATTTTTCAGCAGACCGAATATTAGCACGTTCTGATCTCTCCTCCCCTTTCTCCTTTCTTCTTTCCCCACGCAAGGCTCACTCTCATGAAAATTTGCAGTAACAAAACCCGAATACTGAATCCAGAGTATATTTATTGCTTAGTGAAATACAATTGTAGATGTTTCTCTAGTTAAGTTTTAGTGCCGACAGCATTAAATTTGTGTATACTTTCACTTATTTATGTTTTAGGTTGGAATTGGAAGGAGTATGAATATGTACCTAGATAAGTGAAATACTCAGATTGGAATTGGGCCGTTAATTATCACAAATCTTTCTGTGAGGCCCACCACTCTATATATGGGCCGAAAGCTCAATAGATTATTTTGGATCAGTTTATAGTCCTGGCAGTATCTTAGTAACTGGGAAATAAATTGATTTTTTTTTATATATCACTCTGTTCAAAAATAATTCAGCAAATACCACTCTTTTCAAAATAATAAGGTATTTACCATTTTCGCCACTACTAGTGGCGGTACAGATGTTTTTGTGTTTTTTTTCTGAGAATTTTTTTTTTCCTGTTCCGCCAGTGATAGTGGCGGAACACGTTTTTTTGACTAATTAATCTCATTTTTGAAAAATTATAAAATCCATATGTTCCGTCACTACTAGTGGCGGAACAACATCTGTTCCACCACTAGTAGTGACGGAAATGATAGATATCTTATTATTTTGAAATGAGTGGTATTTGTTGATTTATTTTTTAATAGAGTGGTAAAAAAAAAGTTAAATAAATTTCGCTCAGTGAATGGACTCACAATTCTGAATTTATCCCTTTCAATTCTCTTCTAATCGCTTTGTTTCCTCAACTCCTTGTCTTGTTGGGAAATGAAATCGCGATCCAAGATAAAACTTGTCAATACTTTCTTTCCAGAAAAAAGGGAGAGAAAAAAGGAAAAATGATATTATTTACGGAATCAATTGTAAAAATCATGCATGTAATGAACAATTACTGTGAGATTTGAATTATTTCATTTTATTTAGTTGTGTATATAGAGCAGAAGCCCATATTAGCATGTTACTCCATAGCTATAATTTTCTTTTCGGTAGATATCAACTCAATTTATCATTAAATTCAGTTAAACTTCTTTACAGATAAACCTCTTTTATCAAAAGAAAACAAAATTCAACAAATAATAACACAAACCAAATCACCACACAAAACGACAATCTTCACCTTCTCAAGCAACATTCCAAACCATTTACATGACATTGCTCCTCCGTCACTCCTCCCTGATCCTCAATACATCTGAAGTTACATTTTATCATATAACGAGTCAAATATAGAAAGAAAGTGGCGCTCGTTACTGTAATATCTATACAGGATTATGCACACTAAATCTATAGAAAACCTTACTCGGCTAACTGCCGACTGTTCTGCCACGTGGCTCCCACCATGACAGTCCTGCAATTTTGTAATTATGCCCTTTTGTTTTAAAAGGAATTATTTGCTCTCACTCCCTGAAAAAGATAGAAATTTATACTTGCAAATTTTGGGGAGTAGGCCATGTATGATGTAATGTGTGTTGCCTTCTAAATTTCTAATCCTTATTAAAATCTCTCATATATATTAAAAATATTAATTTGTAAGTAGCAAAGCTTAAAATTATATAAAATATTAATTATTAATAATCTGCAAATGAAATGAAATGAACGTCAGGACTGTTTATATAGAAGCAGTTAAATTCAAAGATAGAACTATATCTCAGAATAAAATATTTATAGGGGTACTTTTTGAAAAATTCTTAAAAAATATAAAGGATAACATATAGCTGTTTCACATCTAAGTACTTCAGATTGACTGTGGTACTCTATATAACACTTCTCCTATAGAGAGTCATTAGCACAAATAATATTGACCCGTTGTACAAACGAGTATAATGATATAACTACAGTAAATTTAGTTCAATATGGAATCTAAGAAGAGAAGAAAATTAAGTCGCTTTCCTTCCCAACACACCGAAATTTAGTGCCACACTCATTCTTTACTGAAAAGTGCACTCTACTCAACCAACCAATCAGGTTGTGGGGACCATACTGTAACCCTTGTAAAATATGCGTAAAGATTGCTTGAGTTGATATTAAATTTGTATTCTTAAAATCAGATATTTTCCTTTTGCCTTTTTTTTCACTCTTGGTGCTTTTATGTATCTCCCACTAGTTTACCAGAATTGTTTTAAGTCCTCAAGTAAAGGAATATTTGTAAGAAAGAAATATAATATTGCTTATATTTCACTTACTATTTGTGTGTATGGAGTTAGAACGAATAATCTCTTGTAGCTCTATCAGTATCTTCAACCACTAGAATAATGAGACAAGTTATCCAAGTTTTCTATTGATCAAAATAAAGTATTTTTATTGAGCAAAATAAAGCATTTTTATTTACCAAAATAAAGCATTTTTATATTTTTACTTTTTTGTCAAATAAAAAAAGTATTTTTCTTGCCATAATATTTGAATTGAATACTTGATTTTTTTTTTCACTGGTTGAGTAATGGAATAAAATAATGATAAATAAAAAGTTACTACTAAAACTTATATTTCTCTCTTTTTGGGTATACTTATAAGGAACCGTAGCATGTCACCCTCCATACTATTTACCGAAAGAGGTTAATAAACAAATATTCTCTTTTCTCTCTCTCTCTTCTTTCCACTCCTCCAAATCCATTTCACAACCTCTCTCAATTCCTCTCCCAAATTTACAAAACAGCCCTCATTCTTCTTCACCTCTTCCCATTCGCCCCATCATCCTTCTCCCCCAAATCAATCGCTAGGGTTTCAATTTCCCCTCAAATCCCTCAAATTCCCTCAAATCTCATACCAATTGCTGAATTTCTCACCATGGCAATCTAATTCGCCTCGAATTCTCGCAATGGGGATTGAAAACGGAAACGGCCATCATCACTACGTGATTCTCCCGCATTGCGACGGCGATTCCGCGCAATTGAGAGATCAGAAGAAATGGTGCCGGATTTGGTGGTGGATCAAGGCCGTAATCCTCTCCCTTTTTATCATCGCCGCCGCTGTTGTCGTCTTAGTCTTCGTCGCCCCGTTTGTAATGAACCACGTACAGATTTCCATCATTTTTGCTCAAAATTGGCAATTGCAATCGATCATTATGAATTTCTCATAACATTTCTTACGTTTTTGCCCAAAACCCACAATTAAAATCAATCGTTCTGAATTTCTTACAAAATTTCTTACATTTTTGCTCAAAACCCACAATAACAATCAATCATTCTGAATTTCTTACAAAATTTCTTACATTTCTGCTCAAAACCCACAATTACAATCAATCATTATGAATTTCTTACAAAATTTCTTACATTTTAGGTTGTAATACCGGTAATTGAATGGACGAGGACGAAATTCAGCAGGCCTGTGCTAGCAATAATACTTTTCGCATGCATAGCGATATTTCCGAGCTTCTTGATTCCTTCTTCTCCTTGCATGTGGATAGCGGGCATGACTTTCGGATACGGTTTCGGATTTCTCATCTTAACATCCGCAATTTTCATCGGCATGTCTCTGCCTTTCTTCATTGGATCTCTTTTCAAACATAAATTACACGTAAGCCCTTAATTCTTTAAAAACAATTGTATTTTTGTCAAAGATTTGAGTCTTTCATGTTTCTTTTCGTATTTAATCAATCATTTTTTTTTTTTTGTAGTCTTGGTTAGAGAGATGGCCAAAGAAAGCGGCGATAGTGAGACTAGCAGGAGAAGGGGATTGGTTCCACCAATTCAGAGCTGTTGCCCTAATTAGGGTTTCGCCATTTCCATATATAGTTTTTAACTATGCTTCTGTCGCCACAAATGTGACTTACGGCCCTTATATTTCCGGCTCAATGGTCGGCACCATTCATGAGACCTTCATTACAATTTACACGTGAGTCCTCTTCTTTTCTTATTAAAAATTTATTTTGCAAAATGACCCCTACCTTGTTGACAATTACTAAAGCCCCTCCTTTGTTGAGATATTCAGAGTAATTTTGTCAGAAATGATATTTATTATATGAATTAAGAAGATTAGAATGAGTGAATTAAAGTCGTTAAATCTTAACTTAGAATGTGTAAATTAAAGGCCTTATCAGAAAACATCAACTTTTTTTTGTGCAAATTCCCTTTTCTTTTTTTTTTCTGAAAATACTAACATGTATATTTCATAAATTGTGTGGATGAACAGAGGGAAATTGATATGTAGTGTGGCAGAGGCGACAAATCAGGGTTCGTTCTTCACACTAGATCAATTAATATACAATTTAGTTGGATTTATAATAGCTGCTGTTTCTACCGCCACCATTACCATTTACGCAAAAAAGGCCCTGCAAAATCTACAATCTGAGGAGGATCTTTGTTAACTCCTTTTTGACATTTTCGTATTTTGTCATAGTTGTAATGTAATTGCTGGTTATTTCATTATTTCTTTTTTGGGGTTCTTTTGGTTTGATGTTTTTTGCAAGACAGAGAAATAGATGGGTGAAAATGATGAAGAGAGAGAAAGATTAGGGGTCTTTTTTGCATTTTGTATGTTTATTACGAAAGATGGTAGATTGGTTAATGAATGTATCTAACAAACTATTTGTAATGTGTATATGTTTTACATTCTTTTGTTTCTGCAAAATATGTAATAAAATCGTAAAAGTGAAATAGTCAAATGATGTTTGCCATCCATCACAAATGTTTTACATTTGTTATTTTCCACCAATCACCTTATGCCCTACTTAATCAATCTCCTTTCATGGTAGTACCTAAAATATTACAATAAAACTACAATCATCATATAACCCAACCAAAACCCACCTTAACCCAACCCTCCTACAAACCCTAAACCCTAATTCCAACCCTAAAACATCAGCTCGACTTAACCTCCACAGACACCTGACTATCCCCCTTATCAACCTTCTTGGCCTTCTTCGTACTCCCCTCACCATTCTCCCCAGTAACAACTGAGGGTGATGATGTGGCATCATCTGGATCGTCGATGATTTCGACGGCTGGGATCGGACGCTTGCGGCCTCTGTGGAGGTGTCTCTCGCAGTATTTCTGGTCGGGCACCACGTTTCGCCAGCACCTCCATTTCTTCCCGTCCGTCCGCCTGCACCGGCCCGGCTCTGGCTCTGGACTCTTGCCGAAGTCCAAACATAGTGTTGCCAATCCCATCACTTCAAAAAAAATAATAATAATAACAATAATTATAGTTATAGTTATCATATAAGGGATGTTCGTAAGTAAATTGAAGGGAAATTGTAAAGAAGCCCCTTCATTCTCAAGATTAAAAAAAAATACCTCCCTAACAGATCTAATCCACGAAATTATACATTTAACTCCATGAACTAACACATTTTCTTTTTTGTACAAAAAAATAACTCGCACATAATTTTCTTTTATCTCGAAAGAAGCCAACACATATGTTTAGTCACGTTAATCTAAAATACCATTACAAAAAACTCAACTACACGGACTACTTCCGCAATTCCCAAAAAATAAACGGTCTTCCCAACAAAAGTGAAAAGAGAGGGGCAATTAGGTAATTATCACTCACGAGTGGGGTATTGTTCAGGGGCGGCAGTGGAACTACTCGACGCAGTAACAGTCTTCCAGATTGGGAAAACGAGATGAGTCGGTACCGGTACAGCAGCAGCCATGTACCGGTAAATCAACGTCTGCTGCTCCAGCTCCTGTAATTGCGGTACGCTGAATTCGGCCTTTACGCCTGCCACTGCTGCTGCGTAAGGCGACGCCGACGCCACCGTAACCGTCACTGTGGAGAAAATAAATATAAAAGATGAGTTTGTTGGTGTTCTAGAAGGTTCTAGAAGTTGGGTGAGTACGGCTGAATGTGTTCTTAAGGAGGGGAATGAAGGAATTAATGATTTTTATAAGGGTGTGTAAGTATAAGCAATTTGTGTATAATTTGGAATTGGTGGTTATTATGAGGAATAATGGACTTTTAGGAAGGTCGTAGCAGAAATTAGGTTTAGTTTCTTTCTTCTGAAGGAACTATCAAGTGGGATATGAAAATAATAACAAGCAAAGTTTTAGGATTGTGGGAGCCCAAGTTGGCAGAAAGATTCCTGAATTGGAATTGGGTTCCAATTGAGTGCTAAAGCCACCAAAGTATATTACCACAATTCTTATACTCGGCCAGAAATGCAATTTCCAGCTTTTACAAGGTTATAATCGCAAATAAAAGAGTACCTGAATCCGAATTAGCCTCTTCCGTCTCTTGATTCTTCTCCTTCGATTCCTCTTCTTCTCCTCCCTTTTCCTTCCCTTCATCTTCGGTAATCTCTTCCTTCCCTCCCCCTTCTTTCACTTCCTCTTCCTCTTCTTTCTCAGGAGTAGGATTCTCAACCTCGGTTTTCTCCTCCCCCTCTAGGGATTGATTTTCAATTTCTTTCTTTTCCGAGGTCTCAACGGGAATTTTTCCCTCCTCCTCGTCGGCCATGAGCTCAAAAGAAAAGAAAAGAATTAACGGCAAAAGAGAAGGACGAGAGCGAAAATGATCTGAATAAAGGGCCAGGCTTGGCAGCTGATAGAAGAAAACTAAAACTCAAAGAGACCCTAGCTTGAGGGAACTCAAATCCCCTATTTCATATACATAACTATAGTCCGTATAACATATAAATGCGACATATGTTTCTAAGAAAGAAATTATGATAAAACTGTTATTGCACAGACAGTAGAGTCATTAGAGTATTAGAGGATTTTGGTATCCTTAGCTCCAGGTCGCCTTAAAGTCAATATTTAATTTCTGAACCGAGTCTATAGTACAAGCACATCTTTCAGACTGGTTTCGTTTTGTTTGTTCGGTGTTTGAAGACCAGGTTTAGGATAAAAGGACGGTCATATGCCAATATTTTTTGCGTTACTTGTGGACCAGGTCTATAATAAGGCCACCGCTAAGAGAAAGTGGGGGCTGATTTGAAGCAAGTGTGTGGACCAGGTCCACTAGTGGAAAGGGAGAATATTTAGTGCGCAAGTCCTCTTAAACAGAGAAATTATCAATTAAAAGTGAAAGTAATGTTCATTTTCTGTAACGAATATTAAATATTTCTGAGGTTACAGTGCAAAACTCCGTTGTTTTCTTCTCTATCTTTGTTCTGTTCTCCAAAACCCTTTGTCGGACGAAACCCTAATCCTAGAAGGCTGATTCAGATAAAGGGGAAATGCATCTCACTCTTGAATTTGGGTAATCTGTCCCTCTCATATTTTGAAGTTTTTAAATTCGCCGTGTCTTATATATATTTATTTCTCATTTGGATTTTTGTTGTTTTCTTTCGTTTGTTGGAATTATTTTGATGCAGTGGAGGATTGGAGCTTCTCCTAAAGAAATCTGTTAAGATTCATCAAGTGGATGTGAAGCTTAAATCTGCTGAAGATAAGGTGTTTGATTAAATTCCTCTGTGAAACTACCTTTATGTTTTGTACACTAATTATGATTAGAATCTGTAATTCACAAATTGACCACCTTCGAACCCTAATCAATTATTATAATAATTGGTTAATTTATCATATTTTTTGGACTAATTTGCAAAAAAACTCAATAGGTAACAATGCTCGAGTTGCTTCAATGGGTTAAAACAAATTTGATCAAAGAGAGGCCTGAAATGTTCCTCAAAGGAGACTCTGTGTATGTTATATTCATTTCTATAATTTTGAATTTTTGTTCAAATTAGAAACTTGATTAAATTTGAGCTCAGATGATTTTTATTTATTTATTTATTGTTATTTTTTCAGGAGACCTGGAGTTCTTGTATTAATCAACGACTGTGATTGGGAGCTGTGCGGGAATCTCGATGCGGAGTTGGAAGAAAAGGATGTGGTTGTTTTTATTTCAACCTTACATGGCGGTTAATATATTTATGCAATGTTATTATTTAAATAAAAAACGAAAATGAAGGGGAAAGAGTGAGATTTCCATGTCCTAACTGTATTGTTTCAAGCTTGTATTAATGACCATGATTCATAACTATATCATTTTCTCTCTTTCATGTAATACTTTCTTGCATCCCTTTCAGTATATTGATCTTTTTCTGCAAATTTCTGTACCATCTTCATTCAGAAAACTCAAATAATGATCACTAATTATGTGATTAGTATACACATCATTTTCTCTCTATTTTCTTTCTTGTGTAATGTTATACAAGCCGAGTATAAAACTACTTTCCGTATACGGTATATGCCTCCAAAAGTTCTTTTCAACCCCCCAAAAAAATAAAAAAACAAATCTCATTCAAACGCGAGTCTTTGTGTAGAAACTAAATTCGCATACTGCCCTTTCTTAGCCAAGAGCTCCGAATGAGTCCCCAACTCGACAACTTTTCCCTCCGAACAGAGCGCGATTTGGTGTGCGTTTTGCACTGTGCTTAACCGATGAGCAATAACTAATGAAGTTCTGTCCGTCATTAAACGGTCCAAGGCTTCCTGTACTAGTCTCTCGCTTGTCGCATCCAATGCACTTGTTGCCTAATATAAGAAGAAATGAAAGGTTAATATATTATTTTTTGTGTACTTTATACCACTTTGACATATGATTTTTCTGGTATGCATAGCTGACCTCATCGAGTATGAGAATTGGAGCGTTTTTAAGTAGAGCCCTTGCAATTGCAACTCTCTAAAAACAAAACACATGAAAAAATTATTAGCAAAAAAATGAATATAATTTAAATCCAATTAAGAATTTGACTAAAATATTCAATACTTGTCTCTGCCCGCCACTAAGAAGGCTTCCTCTTTCGCCAACCAACGTATCATATCCCTATACAAAAAACATACATATATTCAATATATAAAAAAAAATTACAGCATTAAAAATTTTATTTATTTTATCAAAATATAAAAAAAATCAAAACATTAATAATTAACCTGAGGGAGAGCGATAATAAATTCATGAGCATTAGCGGCCTTAGCTGCTTTGATGATGTCATCTTTGGAAACTTGCTCATCTGGCAAACCATACGCTATGTTTTCTCCTACCGAAACTGAAAACAACACAGGATCCTACACAAATAATAAATCAAATTATAATTTTAGAATAATTTTAAAATTATATAAAATAAACATGTGAATACCTGATTCACCAAAGAGACGACTCGAGCCCACTCTCTTTTATCGAACGTTCGTATGTCTTCACCTGATACCGTAATTCTTCCTTTTGTTGGCTGCAATTTATTTATATGTATTTATTATTATTTTACATAAATATCGAATAAACGCGCCAATATACCGTTTTCCTGTATTTTATACCATTTCCAACACATAATTATCAATCTATCTAACAATGTATTGTATTCACAAAATGTACATAATATGCATAAAATGTACACAATATTATATAAATAATTAGGGCTAAATTAACGGAAGATTAAAACAATATAATTTTCTAATTTTTACCTCATAAAAGCGAGCAAGGAGCTGAACAACAGTGCTTTTGCCAGCACCACTGGGCCCCACAAGCGCTGTTATTTTTCCACATGGTAGCTTTAGATTTAATCCATTTAATACTCCCACATCTGATCTCAATGGGTACGAAAAATACACATCTACAAGATCAAATAAAATATCAACTTGTGAGAAAAGTTACAAAATTTGAAAAAACAAAAAAAACAGGATTTTGGATAACAATAAATTATTTAATATTTACTATTATCAACAAATAATAAATAAATAAATGCAACAAATAATAATAATGATAGTGATAAAAATAACGTACATCTGTTAACAAAAACAAACTAACAAATAAAAAATCATAAAAAAAGGGAAATAAAATTCACTATTATTATTCACATCATTATTAAATTAATTATTTATTTAATTATTACCTTCAAGACAGATATCACCAGACCCAGCCAACTCGCCGCACCCAACACCAGACCTCAAATCCGACATATAACGCGAACTTACACTCACACCCTCACTTTCCTCAATATTCTCAATTCCACCCTTTTCAATTTCCTTATTCAGTCCGTAAGCAAGCGAATCGTCAATTTCGTCCTTATCCAATATTCCGTTAATTCTCTCCACTGCTGCCAGTGCAGCTCTTAAATCCCCCAGTGTATTAACTCCCCCTTGTACCTAAAAACAAGGATCAAAATGTAATTGTAATTTTTTAGAGGGGTGTGAGTGTAAATTTAAATTATGTTTTTTGATATTTACTGCGAAGGTGAGAGTGAAAGTGTAGCCGATGAATGATGTCATGACACCAACTGATAATTCACCCTGTTTAACAAGAATAAGTATTGATTAGTGCAAATGTTAAATATATGACCTTGTGAAGTTTGAAATTGAGGATTATTAAATTATGATAAGGAGGTGGAAAATTACCGATTTGACCTTGCTTCCACCGAGAATATAAAGGGCGAGAAGGGAAATGTACACGACTACACGAGTTAGTGATTCATTTGCTGATCTAAGAGAGCCTAGTCTTATTCCACTATTTTGGTATGCTTTCACCTGATAATTAAAATTAAAAAAGAAAATAAAAATGTATAAATAAATAAATAAATGAAAAAATTGGGAAGGAATTATTTAAGTGAAAGAACTTGCCAAATTACTGAACATGGAAATTTGTTTCTTTTCGCCACTAAATGACCTAACCTACAAAAACAAAAAAGAGAAAAATGTAAAGAATTAAAGAAAGAACAATAATAACTATTAATAAGTAATTAATTAATTACTTAAAATGAGAATTAAATTACGGTACGAATAGCAGAAAATGTTTCAGTTGCACAGTCTGATATACTTGCTTGTACTGCTCCATGCGATTTAAATGTTGGTACAGTTGATCTCTTAAATATAGCTGTTATATAATAAATATAATTATTTTCTAATAAAACATATATAAAAGAGATAAAAATATTAAAAATAATATATTTAATAAATATATTTATACCTACTAAAACAGAAATTGAAACCATAAGGAGTCCTAAAACAGGCGCGAGTTGAGTGGATAAGGTGAAAAGTATTCCTATTGTACCAACAATCTGTCAAAAAAATGAAAAAACAATAATTTTATTTTTGAAGATAACAAAATATTAGGGTTTTATTATTATTATAATAAGTTTATCTTGCCTCAGAAAGAGCTCTGAAGCCTCTATCTCTTGAGATATTTTCACTCACTAGATCTTTTAATGAACCCAAATCAGAAGTCAACAATCCAGTCAACTCTCCAACCTTTACAAATATAATATAGTTCATAAATAAATAGAATATTGACAAATTAAGTACAATAAAAAATAAGTCTATAAATTTCGTACCTTGTGACGGTCAAAGAACTCCACCTGAAAATATAACAAAAAAATTAATTTATCATATATGATAAACAAAACATTCTAAAATAATAATCAATAATACAAAATAAATAAGAAAATATTTACCTTTTGGGTTAAAATTCGCCTGAAAATCAGACTGCGTAAGCTCGACATAACACTCTCCCAAATAATCACCATATTAGTTATAAAAATAATCGTAAAAATTGGCTCAAGTGCATATAACAAACCGATTTTCGATAAAAGACTCCACAAGGACTCTGATCTTCTCCCAATCAAAATTTCAAAAAATTTCCCTGCACAGTTTTATTTAAAACACACAAACAATCAGCATTAGTCAAAAATCAGAATTAAACATTTTATAACAAACAAACATGCATATTAAGTGATTTTACCAGAAAAGAGAGGCATGGAAAGAGTGCAGGTTGTACAAGCAACAAGAGAAGCAACACAAACAGCGATTCTGAGCTTGTGGCGCGAAAGAAAGTACCAAATTATCCTCCAATTCACAACATTCTCTTGCGCTGTTTCAAACAGAGACTGCTCAACGGGGTCCGCCTTGTCGGGTTTGTGAATTGAGTCTGTATCGAATGCCGGAGCTGAAACATAGGCTGAGAGAGGAGAGGGGGAGAGATGGCGGGAGGGGTAACGGAGAGTAACGGAGTGGTGAAGGAGGTTAGTGGAGGCGAAACGGAGCGTGGAGGAAGTGTGACGGAGGTGACGGAGGTGACGGAGGGGGAAGGAAGGGTGGACGGAGGTAATGGAGGGGAAGGGGAGGGGAGAGAGGAGAGTTGAGAGGGAAGCCATGAGAGAGAGGAGTGTTTGTGCTGTGCACTCACAAGTTACAAAAGCTTTGGGGATTTAAAGATTTTTTTATTGGCCGTTCAGATTTGCATAAGTAAACATACCATTTTGGGTAAAATAAGAAAAAGGAAAATTGACAAAAAAAAGTATGGAATAAAGAAAAAAATAATTCACAAAGTAAATAAAAATTAAAATAAAGTCAATGTGCATTATTATTATTAATACTTATTTCTAGGTCATGATGTATTTTCTTAATATAGAAATATCTGTTGGTATAAAATTAGTTTTAATATAAGAACATTTAATTGTTATTCATGAATATAAAATTAGTTTACTAGTGAAATTAATTAGGAGGGAATACTTTATTGGTGATTAATACTATGTTCGAATTAGAAGTTAGTTAGGGACATATGCGAAAAAAGTGGAAAGCGTAAAGATTATGATGAACCAGTTCCGAAAGACACACAGTGTTTCAGCGTCAGCAAACTCTTCTCTCTCCATTGGAGCCCCTCTCTTAATTCTTCATTCCTTCTGTAGCCAAAATGCTCCCTCTGCAGTAAACGTTTTGAACGTTGGAGGTGAATTTCTCTCTCGCTCTCTCTTTCATTACGTTTCTTTCTAAAAGTGGGGGACGGATTGGCTTAATTAGGGTTTAAGTAGAATTTCTCTTCTCTAGCGCTTCTGTTGCCGGTTAATTTCTCTTTTAAATGAATCGATTTCTTTCTGTTTTCTTGTTTTACTTAAAACCGAGAAGCTTTTTTTTCCCTTGATGTTTAATCCTAGCGAGCAACAATGGCGTGGATCCCAACGGCTTTCTCCTTCCAACCTCTCCAATTCCGATCCGCTTCTCTTTCTCACAAGGTGAATAAATGAATAATACATCTGCTCCATATTTTTCCTTCAGTTGCTCGTTGTAATTGAATTTTCCCTCAGTGCTTATTTTGGGTTACTTTTGTGCTGCTAGGGGGGCATTAAGATTTGGAAGAGCAGACATGTTTGGTTGAGTTTTCGTCATGTAGATTGGAATTGGGATAAATTGAGACGGGATTTTGTGTTTAGAGCAGGAAATGATGATAATAACAATAATGGTGATTCTCCTGATTATGAGAAGATTGAAATGGAGCCAACTGGAGATATTATCAAACTGGAGAAGAACAATTCTTTGAAGGAACTTGTGCATATTCCTTCTCCACCGTTAACAGTGGTAAAAAAATTTCATTAAAACATTTTTAGCCAAAATTAAGATTACTCACTTATGATTAAATCGATTTGTTTGATATTATTTAGAAAATTCTTTCTTACAGGTTAGAAGCAGTCTTTCTTCCAAGTTGGCAATCGCCATATACATCACAGTCACAGCTCTGGTTTTAATCGCAAGAAAAATCATGCTTAAAACCCGCAATAAAAACCAACTTAACAATCAAGGTTCAATTTCTGATCTTGTGAGGCGTGGCCAGTTAAAATCTACTCGCAGAGCCGTCCTGTAATTTCCATTATTCATCTTCTTCTTAAAAAAGAAAAAAAAGAAAAAAGAGAGAGAACTTATACAATCTCTTGTGACAATGCAGTGCAAAATCATACAACGATCCATTTGACAACCAATTTGTGAAATCAAAGGATGACGAGTCAACTGTTGAAATGTTCGGTAAAACTTATAAATTAACTCCGAGTAAATTAACCAAAGAGAAGCAATTAACGCATCAAGAGAGGAGATCTCGCGCTTATCAATGGAAAAGACCCGAAGTTTTCTTAAAAGAAGGGGATAAGGTACTTCAAAATATTCTTTTTAAGATTATTATTATTGTTGGTGTGTTTTTTTATTTTTATTGTTTTTTTTATTAGGTGCCTGAAAATGTGGATCCTGGTTCGGTGAGATGGATCCCGTCAAATCATCCTTTTGCAGAAACTTGTAGTGATTTAAATGAGGAGATGGTTAAGAGTAACCTGTTCCAGCGGGACGGCGTACCATCTCACGTCAGAGCTGAGCATGAAGCTTTGCAGAAGAAATTAGATGTGGTTTGTTATAAACAAACTCATTTGTTGATGGTTGTTCATTCGTTTTTAAGATTTTATTTTATTTTATTATTTTTTGTTTTGTTTTGTTTTAGCAGGAAGCAAGAATTAAGGAGCTGAGTGTTAATTTGAATAATATTGAGGGGGTTGATGAGTCTCAAAAGTCATTGGAAGAGCCAAATGAGAAAAAACAAGATGACCAAAATCCTTTCATGAAAAATCTAAAACAAGATGAAAAACAAGATGACCAAAATCCTCTGATGAGAAATAAAAAACAAGATGATCAAAATCCTTTCATGAGAAATCATAGGAGTGCTTGAAAAAAAATTTCTTTTTTTTTTCAATTTTTGTAATTAAAATTTTGCAGAGAACCTAGTTTAGTTCACGTCTGTAGATAAAACTTTTGTTCAAGTTTTGCCCTTCGTTATGACTTGCTGGTTGAAGAGGAAAATCATTTTTCAGTTTTATTTGCTATTGCAATTTTATAACCAAAAAAAGATTATTATGCACAGCAAAATTTAAACTATCATAAAATTTCACCCAATGTCCATGGGGGCTAACAACAAAATACAGGTCCTTACCATGTCAAAATAATAGAAAAAATATCACAAAAAGAAGAGGAAAAAAATGTAACAAGAACTAATAATCCAAATAATCCCAACTCACCCTGCTCCGCTTCAAAACTAGATCCTCAACTCAACCAGCCAAAATTATGAAACAAATAAACCCTAAACATATTATCATTTACGTATCAAATCAACCAATCAGTTAAATAGTTTCCTCATCGTCGCTGATACCCCCAAAGAGAGCAGCCATTCTAGTAGCAAGCTTAGCAGCCATATCTCTCCTCTGAAAATCAGGCATCAGCCTCAGATTGTCCCTCACGTTGCCTATTTCTGACATCACCCTCTCCATTTCCTCCCACCCATATTCCCCCTCAAAACCATCATTCTCATCCTCATTCTCATTATTGCCATTTTCATTACTATTATCGTTTCCATTTTCATTGATATTTTCATGGATGTTTCGAGGACTTTCTTCTTTTGAGCTTGATTCAGTTTGACGAGAAGCAGCAATGAAGTCTGAAAACTCTGTTACTTCTTCTAATTCTTGTTCTTGTTCTTCTTTCCAGGCATAGTCAGAGCCGTGGGAGAGAGTCTCGTATTCTATCTCATACTCACTTTCTTCATCCGAGCTTTCTACACAAAGAAGATATTGGAAAATTAACTTACTAATAAATGGATTTAGAGACAAAAGAAAAATAAGACTGATTACCTTCTTTATTAGGTAGAATTGGTGTGTGGATTTTATTATTTCCGGATTTGAGAATCATTCCAGGCCACATATGAGCACTAATTGCGCCAAAAACTCTCTCTACTCCTTGCATATCTCCATCCACTGACAAACCTACAACAACAAATTTCTGAGGATTTTAGAAAAATGAAATTTGCAAAAAAGCCCCTGCATAATTGAAAATTGCAAGAAAAACCGTGCATTGTTGACGAAATTGCAAAAAACCTACCGTCAAATCTAAACTGACACCGTTAATTTTCAACTCTAAAAAATTAAGGGGTTTCTAAAAAAATTGAAATATGTGGATGTGGCACAACAAAAAGAAAACTAATGAAATTATCAATTAACTAACATTTATCAAAATCCGCATTGGAAGCACAAGCCTCAACATACTCCACATTATTCTCAGTACACCAATCCAAAGCAGCATTATTTCTAAAATCGTCTTCAAATTTCTCCCACAACAAACTGCTTCCCTCCTCTTCACTTCTTCCAAAATCGGAATATTCTTGTAGCGGGTCACTTTCTGACTCATTACGCGTTTGTACACGGTATTTGTAGGTCGCGTGAGCTTGGTGACCTGGCACCAAATCCGCCTTGTTTCCTATGCATAATAGTATTTCGAATTTTTCTATGTTTGTTCTTGCGACCCATTTTTGAAGGGCATAGAGAGAAGATTCCTTTAAAAAATAAAAAGATAAATTGAATAATAATAATTATAGTCGTTTATTTGAGTTTGTGTATTGAATTGGAGATTAATTAGGGAATTTTTATTATTTTTTATACCTGATTCATGTCAAAAACCATTACTAAGGCGGTTAAATTCTCAGTGTAAGGAAAAGAGCTCAAGGAAAAATCTTCAGTGAGGTGAGAAACCCATACAGATACATCGGCTGTGTAATATTTGGTTTGTATACTCCATCTATTTAATTTAATCAAAAATAAATTAATAAGGAAATAAGAAAAAAAAATATTTTTTTACAAAATGATGAAATTCAATGTTTATAAATATACCCTTGACATAATGCGCCGGCAGATAAGTCGTTTGTGTCTGTAATTTCAGTCCTAAGTAATCCTGTTGTTAAAAAAACATACAAAAATAACACTGAACGGTTCAATTCCAGCAAAAAATAATTGATCTTTTAAATTAATGGATGAAAGAAAGAAAGAAGCATACGAGAGAGAAGGGTGCGCTTGCCGACGTTCGGAGATCCGATAAGGAGGATAGCAGGTCGGGTCTCCACTGATGCAGCGGATCCGGATCCACTGGCCGAGTCCATCTTCAAATCAGTAAAATCACTGAAATTGATACTTAGAATCAATTACTGGCTGAAGAGAGATAGAATGATCGCTCAAGAGAGAGATCGAATCGAATGAATCGTCTTTCGGTTCGATCTTTTCGAGAGACGAAGGAAGAAAATGGAGGGAGCTCGATCAGATCAGATCAGAGAGAAATAAATTATTAGGGAAAATATTGTATTAGTATTAGATATTAATATTTTTTATTTATGAAAAAGACATGAAAATATGTGGTTTTGATTGGAAGTTTGAATTAGTGATGTGATGTTGAATTTAAGATTTTTGGGGGACATATGCGGATGAGCTTAAAGATCATGATGACCCACTTGACTAGTTCCCAAAGACAAGGGACAGATGTTTCACAGGAACCATACGGCATTCTTTGCATTTACATCTTTTGGAGAAATACTCAGTGGCCGAGAGCTTTAAAGAGATGGAGACCAACCGACCACGATGGTTCTAAGATTTTAAAATAACAATAATATTTCATTAAAAAAATTCGAAATATATATTTTTTTATATATTTCGTCCTAATAATTTTGTATAGTATTAATTAGTAGGAAATTTTTTTTTGACCCCCTTAATAAACAGAGACAAGTTCTGTCATTGTACATAATGTATCAATATTGTGTAATTATATTTTCACGAGTTGTGTTTATCTTAGCAATAGCAGTTAAACACTAGTTATATAGTATAAGTATGTTATATAGAGAGCTCATACCTATCTATACCTGATAATTTATGTAATATCTGAAAAAGTGATGCATAAGATCAAATATTAAGTGCTAAGTAGAAGAATATTTTGTTTATCCAATATTAAATCATCAATATATAAATATAATATCGACATCATTGCATAACATACGTATGTAGTATATTGCCCTTGTTTGGAACCATAATAACAGAAAAAATCAATTGCTAAAGAAAATTATGTTTCAGAAGGCTATATGTGCAAAAGAGGATTTCTTTGATTCAGTGGTGCTGGCCCAGGCAACCGGCTACAGCAGGTGACCAATAAGCGGCATCTCGTGAGTGGATTGAGCAAGAAACTGGCAATCGTGCGTCACCCGGTGGGAGCCAGCAAATTCTCTTCCTGCAGAAAGTCAAGATGAAGATTAGTTCCTTAATACTGCCAATTAGGTCTTAATCAAGAGTTTACTTTTGCTATTTGTACTCATTATTTTTCTTAGAACTGCACATGCTTGCTAGATAGAAATTTTGTATGCTTTTGATTAATCTATTTATTTCACCCCTCTTAAAGGAGAGTAAATGCTAAATACTGTTAATATGTAAAATAAAATTAATGAATAATGAATATTGTGTTTATTTGCTGTTTAGTTATAGCCTTAAATGAGTTATATATTTCTTGTTGAGCTTCAAAAAAAAAAAAACTATTTTTCCAACAGTAGATAAATTATAAAATGATATCTTCATTTTAGAATATTTATCAAATAAGATAAATTAAAAAAATAAAAAAATCAACTTTGCAATATAATTCTAGAAAGTACATGATAGTCCTATATTGAGGTAGTGTAAATTGTGAAAACTGTGGGTATTTTTATCAGTGATTCGGTCTTACCACTAAACAAGGTAACTTAATCTCTAATCCCACTTTAGGTCATGCATTGTTGTTATTGACAATTTGAAAAGTACATCAACAACTTGAAATATGTTTATCTAAAAAGAATTAGATTATTTTTTTATGCATATAATTAAGCAAGCCGTCCCTCTCCTTAGAAATGCTTCTCTCTTTTCTTTTCTTTTCTTTTCTTTTCTTCTCTTCTCTTCTCTTCTCTTTTTATATTTTTCGTCTTTACCTTTTCTTTTTCCTTCTCATATGTACCCTTGCAAAATTTGATTTTGTGTGCAACGGCCCGTTGAAGTGTTCCTACATCAGAACCTCATTTTCATAATAGTATTTATATATCAGAATAGGTTTAATATTTTTTGTTGAAATAATCAAATACGTATGAATTTGTCCTCATTTCAAATTCAAAAATATTTCAATGTTAATCTTAGGAAATATGGACTACAAAAACTTGTAATATCAATTAATAACAAGGGTCAATTTGCAAAAGCTCCAGATTATTTGATGGCGTCAAAGCAAAATGGTAGAATCCCATTAATAATATAATAAAAAAGAAATTAACCTTTTCTTTGTGCCAAAACAAAGGAATTCCAATAAACTCCTATACGTTTTAACTTTTAATTGATGATAAAGCTATCCCTTTCTCTAATCAACCGGGCAAAGCAATCCTCTCTCTCTCTCTCTCTCTCTCTCTCTCCATTGTAACCTCTATTTCTTCCTCTCTCTGCCCAAAATGATCTCTCTGCAGTAAAGCTCTGAGGTAAATCTCTCTCCCTCTCTCTCCCTCTCTTTAACTTTCTTTTTCTAAAATGGGGGGTTGATTGGCTTTAGCTTTGCCTGGCTTAATTAGGGTTTGAGCGAAATTTCTCTTCTCTAGCGCATCTGTTATTAGGTGAATTACTGGTTTAGTTATTTTTCTCTTCAAGTGAAGCGATTTCTTTTTCTTTCTTGTTTCTTTTTTCTTGTTTTTTCCCTTTCGTGAATGATTTGATCAGTGGGTGAGAAGTCCTTTTTCCCCATATTGAATAGAACCAAATAATTCGTTATTCTATATCTATTTCTGTATTATTAGATTTAGGGCTTGATTTGTAACAAGAAACACAATTATTCCACTTATAGATCAAACAGTTCTGCACTCAAACCCCAACTAATCAAATTCTTTCTTTCTCTCTTTTTCTTCTTTCAGAAATAAACTTATCTAACATAACAAATGGAGAATAATAGATTTGATATGCTAGAATGGCTGGGTCCCGACGCGTCAGCGTGCGTGCTGACGTGTCTCGACGACCCTGCTGACGTGGCACGCGCCAGTTCCGTCTCCAGATCTTGGCACAATTTCGGTACTTTTCCCAATCCCCCCCTTTTATTTCCAAAAATCACAAAATCCACACTTTCTCATACCAAAAATACAAGGGAAATTTTCAATGTCAACATTTCATTTTCAAAAAACCCCTCCATCTAATTTCCCATCTAATTATTAGTTAATTTTTTTGAAATTCCCATTTTACCCTCCTATGATAAAATATTTTTCTAAATAATATTTTCTCAAAGTTAGGGGTGTTATTTGTAATATTGAGAAAGTTAGGGGGTTATTTGAAAATTTCCCAAAATATAATCTTTCTTTTATTTCTTTCCAGTTATTTCAAACGAACTGGGCAAGAGACTCGCCACTCAACTCTACCCTGAAATCTCCAATTTCACTTCCGTACAATTATCCCCAAACCCCAGCAATCCCCTCACATCCCAACCCAGCTCCAGCAATTCCACCGAACAGCAAATTCTAGAGAACCAACACAGAGTCTACACATACCTATCCCACGCAATTCTAAACCCGCGCAATTCGGACAATTGCGTGCTGCACTGCATTGGAGCCTCCAGCACTGATAATTTCCCGGAAGAGAGTATTCTCAATACGCTCGAGCCGAATGACAGGGTTGAGTTGAGGCCTTCTTATTGGTCCAGCGGAGGCCAAATTGACGAAAATGCCCCTGAGTGTTTGGTGTATAAGCTCGATGCGGATTTGTATGTGTTGGATGAGATAAGGATTAAGCCGTTTAAAGGTATGTTGATTGTCGATTTATCTGTATTGATATGCTTGATGTATATCTTTTTATAAATTGTGAATTTTTTATTTAATTTTCTAAACTTAACTAACCCAAATAAAAAACAAAATATGATGCCAAAAAAATAAGGAAAAAATTAGTTGTACCAGTATGTAATTTTGACAGCACAAAGTTGTAGTGTCTGTTTAATTTTAATTTTTGTATTATGTTGTTATTACCAGTTTAGGATTATGCACAAAATAGTAAGTTTATAATGGCATTTTATCTGCATTGTTTTCATTTCATTTTAATTTTAATTTTATTTTGTGTATTTATTTGTGCAGCGTATTTTCAGTACGATCATCCGATATATTCGTCGAAAAAAGTGAGATTTAAAATGGGATATGCAAAAGTGAATTTACCTGAACTGGATGAGGACAGTTTAGAGGATGATGGCTTATCTACTGGAGATGATAATTATGTCTGGACACACATTTCGCCTGAATATTCCATGTCTCAGGTTCAAATTTCAAATTTCAAAATTCAAAATTATGAACTTTCAAACTGTTAGTTATTTGCTTATCTTTCTTATACAGCCTCATTAGAGGCTGAATTTGACGGTTTAGAAATAGAGGGTTGAATTGCAAATTTATAAAGTTTGAGGGTCTCTAGGTAATTTACACAATTTTTTAGTAAAGCTGAGGTTTCTTTCTTCAAGTTTCAAAGTTTGAATCTGAAAATTTAATTGTTTGATTAGCCTAAAATTAAACAGTTTTTGGAGTAGAGCCTAGACTTAGAGGGGTCAGATTGCAAATTCAACAAAATCGAGGGGTATGTATGAAATTTTAATTACTGTTTCTTGGAACTAATTTATTTATTTTTCAATTTTGTAACAGGAAAGTACGTTGCAATCTTTCAAGTTACCGCGCCCTGTTCTATGCATAGGCGGCATTTTAAAGGTTGAATTGCTTGGCAGAGTTCAAAAACAAACTATCGATGGCTTATTCTATATATGGTAACTTCACTATTATTATTATTTTCGTGAAAAAACGCATCTTTACCCCTCCAAAACCTCAGAATCACACTTTTACCCTTTAAAAATGTAGAAAATATCATTTATGTTATGCCCTTACAAAACCAAGAGTGGTATATATAACATTTTCCCTTTTTTTTTGCTTCTATAGTTTTTTTATCTTGTTTGTGTATCTTTGAGAAAATTAGAAGAGGGGCTATATATGATATTTCTCAATTTTTTCATTTTGATTATTTAATTCATTATTTTTTATATTATTTTTGTTCTTTTTGTTTAGCGTGTGTCATGTACAAGTAATAGGCCGACCGGTCTCCCCGCAACTATCCATTGACACCTCATCAACCACCAACCAAATAACACTGCACTACTTCCCCGGCCAATCAGAGCCCGCCACATCATCACCAGGCGAGTCCTCATCTTCTCTCTCTTCCTCGTCGCGGTGGGAGAGCTTCACGCACAGGATAAGAAACATGGGGCCCAACACGATATTATCCACTTTGTTTGGGGGTCCTGTGCAATTTGCGCAGGTCGAGGATTATGAGGATGATGATGATGTGGATGGGTCGGATGGGTATGATGATGTGTACGCTTCTGAAGAGGAAGTTGAGATTTGATTTGAGGGGTGAGTTTGTGAGAGGAGAGGAATGATAGTAGTGATAATAAGGGGCCCTTTGTTTTTTTGTGAGGGGTTGGTTTGTTATTTGGAGGTTTTTTTTTTTTTTTTTTGAGTATTTTTGTGGGACTTTTTTTTATTTGCTGGTAGTGCTTTTTTTTTTAAATGTTTTGGGAGGAGATGTTGGATGGATTCTATGTGTTGTAAATGGAGTTCTAGAAGTTTTTATCTGATGTTTAACTATATATTATTTTTGCTTTTTTTGTTTATATGAATGTGCCATTCAAATATCATTGTTTGTGAATAGGAAATAGAATTAAATAATCCTTTTGGCGGCATTTAGCATCATAAATTGTTGAATCTAATGGAATAGTGTAAATCATTTTACATAGTGGCTAATAAACACCACTTATTACACTCATAAAACTACAAAATGAGGATTTATTGTAAAGCTTGAAGAGAAATTGCTTCCATCCAAATATATTTTTGTCATGGAATGCTGCAAAATGTAAGAGAAAAGTAAAACATATTAGCACGAGATTGTTTTCATCCTAAAAAAAATTCCTTGTAGAAGTAAATAATTTAAATAAACAAATGAACAATTATATTCTAAGATATCTTACGTCTCGCAAATTGTGGTCGGATCAATGGTGAACCCTAGAGAAATTCCACACAAACCAGGCAGGCGAGCTACCGCTGTGGCATTAGGGTTAGTCACCTTTATGAAATCCATTATGCAACTACAAGTCGACCTGCGATTTTCCATCGAGTCAGTAGAAATTTTATAAAGATTCAACACACCTTCACAACACGGTGATCCCAGTCCAGGATCTTGGTCACCAAATTCTACGAAATTCGAGCAGTTGGATATTTGTGACAATATAGTATTGCAGTCTAGCGTTGCGCTAGTTGTCGTTGCACAATACATCAGTGCGAAAACCCCAACAATATAATGCAGATTCTTGAGGGAAATTCCCATTTTTAACTAGGTTGTTCCCTTTTTATGGAAATTTGAGATAAAGTTAATTTGGGTCTTTTAAAAGGGGTTTATATGATGATCATGTGGTGTTTGTTGGGTCACATATGTGACATGCTAGTTCATGTAAATAATGAGGGGAGATGTAATAATTGAGCATACTGCATAATTAGAAGATGGGAATGATTAAGATGCTGTGCTATAATACTAATAATTATTTAGAATTTTTCTTCTGAAATAATGAGTTTGAGGTGTCCTTTAATATGTTTTAATGTTATTTCTTTTCTATAGGTTTTAGGTTTATATTTATGCATATTATATAGCTAGAAAAATCCTTTGGGTCTGGGTGTAATATTTGGACACAGAACATTCTAGAATTTATATTGATGATTAAGGAAACTATTGAAAGAGTAGTCTTTAAAAATGAAGAGTTTAAACTAGAAAAATATGTGATGAAATTCTTGCTGAATAGAACTTATATTTTTTCAGCCATATTATGTAATTAGAAATTTTGGAACCTGTCAACTAGGATTTATATGCAAAACCTCCTCTCCCTTAGTCAACATCTACTTCAAGATCTAGTCATTTTCCGTAGTTTATTTCCAAAAATTGCTCCAAAACAAAAACCTCCATCTCCTCTCCTAACCTTCCAGTCTCTATTACTTGCCCTTCCACAAAGCCTCCAAATCAAATTACAAATTTCTCGAGCGCTCAAAACACAAAACTCCACCACTCCTCATTTCTCAAGGACCATAATCAAAATCCTTTAACTTTCCGAGGCCCATTCCGTAAAATTCCCCACCTGTCCTCTTCACCTTCCATTCTTCTCAATTTCTCAAACCATCCCTCCATTTCTCTCTAATCATGGCGAGCTCCTCCTCCTCCTCCAGTACTTCCTCCAATTCCAATCAAACCCCACTCCTCTCCACTCCGCCCTTCTCTTCCTCCCCATCCAACGGCATCCGCGGCGCGGCCCGCTTCCTCCGCCGCGCCGGTAGCCGGCGGATCATGCGGGAACCCTCCGTGATGGTCCGCGAAACCGCGGCGGAGCATCTGGAGTCGCGGCAGTCCGACTGGGCGTACTCCAAGCCCGTCGTGATCTTGGATCTTCTCTGGAACCTAATGTTCGTGATGGTTTCCGCAGTCGTTTGTGTGACGAGTCGGAAGGAGGAGCCGGAGTTGCCGCTTAGGGTTTGGATAGGCGGGTATGTGCTGCAGTGTGTTGTGCATATGGTGTGTGTTTGGTTTGAGTATAGAAGGCGAGTTAGGGCTAGGGTTGGTAATGCTGAAGCTGATCAAGCTCAAGATGAAGATGATAACAAAATCAGGTCGGAAATTTACTCCCTTTTCTGATCTAATTGCTGAATTAACTAGATAAATTCATTTAAATTGAATTCTTAATTCATACTATGGGCGCTTTTTCTTTCATCTTTTTAAATTTAATTTTATGTTTTTGTTATTGCAGTATTGAAAAACACTTGGAATCAGCAAATACAATGTTTTCATTCATTTGGTGGATCATTGGATTCTACTGGATCTCAGCTGGCGGCCAAGTTTTATCCAAAGATGCTCCCCAACTTTACTGGTACCCCCCTAAACTTATTCCTATTTACACATTAACAAACATATTGCTATCGTAAACTCACTCTCTCATTTTCTACTACTCTGTACTTAACCACAGGCTGTGCATTGTTTTCCTGGCCTTCGACGTGTTCTTTGTGGTCTTCTGTGTGGCTCTCGCGTGCTTGGTCGGAATCGCTGTTTGCTGTTGCCTCCCTTGCATCATCGCCATCTTATATGCCGTCAGAGACCAAGTAATCCCAATCTCCACCTTCTTTTTACATCAATATACCGTTTTATTTCCTAATATTTCATTTTAAACCTTTTGGATTTAGGAGGGGGCGACAGAAGATGATATAAGGCAGTTACCTAAATACAGATTCAAGAGGATAGAGAGCTCTGATAAAGTACAGAGTTCGACTGGAGAGTCCATTTGTGGAGGCGTGATGATTGAGTGTGGAACGAACTCTCCAGCCGAGCAGACTCTTCCGGCTGAAGATGCGGTACGCTTTCTAACTGGAGAACTCCATTGTTTCTTTTTCTCTGTTAGAAAGTTAAAATTCTTTTTATTAATTTACAATACATGATTTCCATGGGCTGAAAATTTGCTGCAAAGCCCTTGAATTGTGCATTAATTTCAAGAAAGCCCCTGCATTATTGGAAGTTTTAAAAAAAAAGTGTCAAGTGTCAGTAACTAACAAATGATAGGAGTTTCATATTTCTAATAATTCAGGGGCTTTTCGGCAATTTATGCATAATACAGGGGAATTTTTGCAAATTTCTTTGCATTGTTTTTCATTACAAAAGATATAATATCAAGGCAAACTTCACAATCAAACCACATATATAACTGCAGACCATTTTCCTTGTATTACACAATCACAATATTTTCCAAATTGTTTAATTTCTTTTTTCCAAATGCGGTACGCTCTCTTACTGGAGCCACCATTTTATGCTTTCTTGCTTGTTAAAAAGTAAAGTAATTTTTGTTAGTGTGTGATCTATGGTTTGTATTGGCTGAAAGGTTGTAACGAAGCACCTGTGTTGTGCACAATTGCAAGAAAGCCCCTGCATTATTGAAAATTTTCTAAAATCCCTTGTTAGTAACTATAACAAATTGTAGGGATTATTTTTCTGAGTTTCAGAATACAAGGTCTTTTGTTTGCTATTTGCAACAATTCAGGGGCTTTTCTTTAATTTATGTATAATTCAGGGCGTTCTACAATTTATGCATAATACAGGGGAATTTTTGCAAATTCCAAAGTATCCGTTTTTCATTGCAAAAGCTATAATATCAAGACAAACACCATAATCAAGCTCCATACATAACAGGAGACCTCTTTGTATTACATAATCACAATATTTTCCAAATCATTTTTTTTATTAATTTAATTATTTATTCATTTATATAACAGGAGTGTTGTATATGCCTTTGTGCATACGAGGATGAAGCGGAGCTGCGCGAGCTTCCGTGCGGTCACCATTTCCACAGCTCGTGCATCGACAAGTGGCTTCACATCAACGCCACCTGTCCTCTCTGCAAGCTCAACATCATCAAATCCAATGGCCAAGAAGAAGTTTGATGTTTTGAATGGGTGAAGTATTTGTAACTTATGTGTTATATATTATTGTTGTTGTTGTTTCGTATGTGTATTTATGTAATTTAGGGGATTGGTTTGGGGGTTTGGTTGGGGACTTTTTTTGGTGTGGAGTAGGTGGGGGAAATAATGAGAAATAATATTGTTTCGGTTTTTTTTTTTTTTTTGGGTAAATAAGGTGTTCTTTTTTGAGAGAATTATATTTATGATGTATATTTAAAGTTGTTCATGTTGGTACTATAAATTATTTGGAAATTTAAATTGTTGCAATCTGACAGTTCTTTGGAAGGCTTTGTTGTTGAGCTCTCGTTTTTGCTTTGTTGACAGATACTTGTAAATTGTAACCATCATAAAATCATGATTGTCAGTCGGAATCAAGGATTTCAATTCCCAAATCTATCCTATCTGCCCTAAACCCGAATTTCAAATCCCGATTTGTCCCAAATCTGGGATACCATTTCCTGAATTCCCCCTAATCCAAGATTTGCCGCCAAACTTACACGAAAAACAAAGAAGTTAATAGTCCAATTAATTAAAAAAAATATGAAATTAAACTGATATGGTTGATTAATTATTAATGGACCAAACAAACAAGCTCACCTACAGCCGTTAGCCTGTCCACTTCTTCTTTCACCTCAGTTACTTACTTTCTCTTCCTTTTCTCAGATCTACGTTTCTCCTTTCTCTATATTACCTCTCACCGACAATAGAGAAACCGAGCTGGAGAGAAACTGAGAGAGCTGAGCCATGGCTGCCGGGAAGATTATCATTCTGGTGACCGTGTTTGTACTCGATCTGATCGCGTTTGGGCTGGCCGTAGCGGCTGAGCAGAGGCGGAGCACTGTGAGATCCTTCTCTCTTCTTTTTACCTTTTTTAGTTTTTTGCATTGTCTCTTTTATCTGTTCCATTTTTTCTTTAAATTTTTGGAAAAGTTGGTTTGCGAAGTTCTTAACTTTTTTTGTTTGAAAATAAAAGTACCGATAGTATAAACTATTTCTTTTCAATAAATGGAAAAAATTCTTTCTGATTAAGAGATTTAAACAGGAAACAATCTCAATTCTCCATTAAATCACTCTGTAAAAGAAACTTATTCTCAGATCTCTTCTCACTCCTATAGATCTCAAAAACACCTCACTGATTCTCTTATTTCCTTCTTTGAAACCAGGCACAAGTTGTACCGGATGAAGAGAAGAACTACACGTACTGTGTTTACGACTCGGACATTTCGACTGGATATGGAGTTGGAGCTCTGTTTCTTCTGTTAGTTAGTCAAATTATCATCATGGTTTCCAGCAAATGCTTCTGCTGTGGCCGAGCCCTCAAGCCTGGCAGCTCTCGCGCTTGCTCCCTCCTGTTGTTCATCTTCTGCTGGTAATTTTATTTAATTATTATTAAATTTGAAGGTCAAAGATTGATAGGTTGAAATAGTGTATTTTACGAGGATACGTGTGAAAAAATTTAATTGTTTTTTACGTTTCGAGGAGTGAATCATGGGTCAAATATTGTGTTGTGGACTGAAAGGTAAAAAGCATGGTTGATCTTTTAATTCAATCCCTCGTGTTTGATTTATAATGTGTGTGGTTGCCAAAGATTAGAAGTAAAATATTCAATATCTATGTGCTGGCATCAGTTTTTCTTAATTGCTATGGAGCATGGAGGACTTATTAAAAATTAGGTGTCCCTTGTGATAGATTCTATTATTTTTCTTGCTAATTTATATGTTACTTAATTTAATGACCAATTCTAGGTTTTCTAATTCAATGACCAAATCCTAGATTCAACTTTATATACTTCACATCAATACCATTTAAAACTTAATTTTTAAATAAATATACCTTCATATTTCATTTTCCTAAACGAATAAAACTCCAATTCTCATTCTCACTTTCATCATTCCTAATCTACATTTACAAACCCAACTAACATATTTTATTTTTTCTACACAGGTTGACATTCCTTATCGCTGAGGCCTGTCTCCTGGCCGGCTCGGTCCGCAACGCGTACCACACGAAATACCGCACGATGTTCTTGGTCAACGACCCTCCTTCTTGCGAAACGGTACGGAAAGGCGTGTTTGCGGCCGGCGCGGCCTTCGTGTTCTTCACCGCGATTCTCTCCGAGTTTTATTTCGTTCTGTTTAAGAGATCGAGCGACGAGTCTGGTGAAGGAGCGTACGGCATCGGAATGAGCAGCTATAAATAAGTGAATTAAAGGAGAGAGTACTATGTTATGTTATTATGTTGGTTTGCTGTAGTATTGTTTTATACATTTATATCGTTGGTGATGTTGTAGTGTTGGTTTATATCTTGATATCTTGGGTTTAGGTTAGGGTGACGTGTGAGATGGTCGTTTTCATAACTGGTTTCATTTTGGTTTCGTGGACTTTTGAGGTGTTGTATGCCTTTATTTGATAGTATTACGTTTTGAAGGTTGTATTTTTTTTTTCTCACACTCCGAAATTATCTTTTTCACAGTTGAATTGGAAGTCGTGCTTAAAATTGAGCTTTGACAACTTCTACTCGAAATTATTGAATACATCATGATGTTCAATATCTTTTCTATACAATCCAATTTTTTTTAAAACAATGTATTTGAGAAACTCAAAAGGCTTGTATTAATAAACACGTATATTATAGGCAAGCACATATTTATTATTTCAAGCTCGCAGAAGTATTCTCTTAATCCGTATCCTCACAAAGTGGCCTTACAAAATTCTCTTTACGTTATACTCTCCAATTCTTCTCACAACTGGAGAGTTGTTTTCCCATTTTGCACCTCTCCAGTTTCCTTTCCAGCTTTCTGTCGATTCAGCTCTAGACTAGAATCGCTTCTCAAGTCACCATTTTTCTCTCTTTCCGGAGCTCTAGTATTGAAAACCAACTTGTGCGATTAATTAAAAATCCAACTTGTGTGATGTATAAGCGTATTTTAATACCAAATGGTACAAACAGAACAGCCTGTCTACTTCTTTCAGATCCACGTTTCTCCTTATCTACATATATTAGACAATCCGAGCTATAGAGAAAAAAGAGAGACTTGAGCCATGGATGCTCGAAAGATTATGGTTATAGTAATTGTGTTTTTACTTGATCTGATTGCGTTTGGACTTGCTGTAGCGGCTGAGCAGAGGCGGAGCACTGTAATATTCTTATGTTTCCTTGAAATTTTTTTTAATTAATTTTCTCAAAACAAAACACCTGATTAATTCATATCATTCGACTCGTTTTCTTTAATTCTTTCTTTGAATCAGGCACGAGTGGTAGCGGATATGGAAAAGAACTATGTACACTGTGTTTACGACTCGGATATTTCAACTGTATATGGAATTGGAGCTCTGTGTCTTCTCTTACTTAGTCAAATTGTCATCATGGTTTCAAGCAAATGCTTATGCTTTGGCCGAGTGCTCAAGCCTGGCCGCTCTCGTGCCTGTTCCCTCCTTTTATTCCTTCTCTGCTGGTAATTAATTATTTTTAGTTATATACTGATCCAATACAATTGTTTATTTGAGTGGTTTAAATTTGTTAGTGTAACTAGTAATCGCTGTATTGGAGGATACGGTTGAATTTACTAAATTATTTAATTTAAAGGTCAAAGATTGCTAGGTTTACACTACACCAACACCCTTCAAAACTTAAGTTTGTAAACACATTATCTTTTATTTCCTAAACAGGTTGACCTTCATAATAGCCGAGGCGTGTCTCCTGGCCGGCTCGGTTCGTAACGCGTACCACACACGCACGCTGTTCCTGCACGACCCGCCGCCCTGCAAGACGGTGCGGAAAGGGGTTTTCGCGGCCGGAGCATCCTTCGTGTTTTTCACAGCAATTTCCTCCGAGTAATATTACGTTCTGTTTAAGAGAGTGAGTGATGAATCTGGCGAGGGAGAAAGTTGAGGATAATCTAAACATGTTAGTATTATAATTCGAGCCGAGCCGAGCTGACTTAGGACAAACCGAGTTGAGCTCGAGCTGGCAAATGAAACCAGTTATGAAAACGACCCGAGCCAGCTCGAATTCGTAGATGATAAAGAGGGAAAATTAAATATTGGTATTTGGTACGGTTGTTGAGGGGAGTTTATTTGTTTGTTGTATTATTGTTATATATCTTTGGATTAGCTTAGGGTGACATGCATGAGACTGGATGGCTCATGTACTATTGAGGTGTTGTATTTTTTTTATTTGATAATATTAATATGCCTTTGTGATGTTTTATATATTACGTTTGATGAAGAATATATATTTTTTTTGAAGAGTGATGAAGAATATTTTTACTTAGTTATGCTTTTCGGCCAATTTGTTTGTCTATTTTGTTGAAGTTTAATAAGTTTCTTTTGAATAATGTATTTGAGAAACTCAAAGCCCTGTATTGATCTATATATTATATATATTTTTTCTTTTTCTGATAACTTCGACCATTTTCTTTTCTTTCAAAATAAAAATTTCATCACTCTTAATAAATACCTATATTATGGGCCAACCCATAAAATCTCAGTCTCTTCTTATCCTCACTAAATGGGCCTTACACAATTATCTTTACATTATAATCTCCAATACCTCCAGTACTTTCAATCAATGGAGATATATTTTTAAGGTCAGAACAAGAGATCGAACTCCTCCAAATCCAACTCAACCAAAACTCTTATCTCACTTTACCTTTCTTCTAGAATGCTCTCCTCTGAAATCTAGGGTTAGCGCTTCGCCTCCCTCCTCTACAATTCCTCTTTCCTTCCACACTCTGAAATCCATCCTCTCCGCCCTCTCTACAATCCTTTCCTCTACAATTCCTCCTTCTACACTCTCAGTCTAGGGTTTCGAAGCTCGAGCTTCCTTCCATGGCGTGATTTCACTCCAACGAGCCTAAATCGACTGTAAATCGAAGTTTTAAGGTGTGTGTTTGCTTCTAGAATCGTTAGTTTCATCTTTGGTTTCAGTCACTTCTTCGAATTTCAATATGGAAATCGAATCGACTGAATCGTCAGAATGGATTCCGAAAGTGGGGATGGAGTTTGATACAATCGAATCGGCCTGGGATTTCTGGGTGAATTACGGCAACAGAATGGGATTCGGCGTGAGGAAGCATTTTATTAACAAGTGTAAAAGAACAGGCAAGATTTCATCAAGAGGGTTTTTGTGCTCGAACGAAGGCCGCAGAATCAACGACAAGAGGGATAAATACGCAAGGCCTCGCCGGCCTGAGACTCGTACCGGCTGTGAAGTTGGAATGTCGGTTAAACTGGTACGGGAAAGTAATAAATACAGGGTTTATGAGTTTAAGCCTGATCATAATCACGATTTACAAGCTCCTGGTAGAGAGATTGTGAGTCAAAGTCAGCAACTTTCAGGGGCGGAATTGGAAATAATCGAAAATTCTGTGATTGGTCCGAATTTTTTACCCTCTAGAAGGCAGAGAGAGTTGAATTATATGGAAACGGATAAGTTGATAAGTTATTTTTACGAGAAAAGTTTGGAGAATCCGTCGTTTATTCATACGGAGCAGTTGGACGCTGAGGAAAAAATTACGAATATCTTTTGGGCCGATTCGCAAATGTGCATTGATTATATGCATTTTGGAGATGTGGTTTTATTGGACACGAGTAATTGCCAGGATTTAGAATCCAGGCCTTTGTGTGTGTTTTTAGGTTTAAATAATTACAGGGAAATTGTGGTTTTTGGAGCCGGTTTGATTTACGATATGAGAATCGAGTCTTTTAAGTGGCTTTTTGAGTCCTTTTTGAAAACCCACAATTTGAAAAACCCTAAAACTTTATTTACCGAACCGGATCCGATTATGGAAAGGGCTTTAATGGAAATAATGCCTGAAACAGTGCATGGATTTGGTGTGGAGCATTTAATGCAAGACGTGAGAAAGCATTTGAGTAGGTATAATAATAATAAGGATAATTTGGATATAGTGAATGCTTTTAGGGTTTGCATGTGTGAGTATTTTGAAGTGGGTGAATTTGAAGAGGGATTTAATGCCCTAAAAAGGAAAGTCGGTACGATTGGTACAGAGCCTTGGTTAGATGGGATTTATAAAGTCAAGGACAAATGGGCCCAATGTTTCATGAAACAAGCTTTGACTTTAGGGATTCAAAACGAGAAAATCGGGGAAAATTTCTTCAAAGATTTGAAGAATTATTTGAAAATCGAAATTGACATAATTCCGTTTTTCAAACAATTTGAGAGAGTTGTTAGTGCGTTTAGACAGAGAGAAATTGACTCTGAAATAGTTTCTAGAAGGAGAATCCCTTTTATCAAAATGAAAACCCCGATTTTGATCCAAGCTAGTAGAATTTACAACCCTAAAATATTCGAAATATTTCAGGACGAATATGAAATTTCGATGGGCGCGTATGTAAAACCGGCTTTTGAAGGAAGAAACCCTAACGAGTTTTTGGTCTCAGTTGGAGACTTGGAAAATGAATCTCATTATGAAAAATGTTTTAAGGTAATTGGAAACGCGTCAGACCAAATCGTGACCTGCAATTGCAACAAATTCCAGAGTTTTGGAATCCTTTGTGGCCATGCGCTTAAAGTGCTCGATTTAATGAATATTAAATTATTACCTGATAAATATATATTAAAAAGATGGACCAAAGAAGCCCGTACCGGTACTGGTATCAATAATAATCCCCAAAATTCAAATTCCAAATTGAATGTTTCAAATCGGCACAAAATATTATGTCAAAAATTCTTCAAAATTGCGGCTAGAGCAGCGAATTTTGAGGAGTCTTTTGTGTTATTGGATAATTTATTGGTGGAGTTGGAAAAACAAGTAGAAGGAAAAGTTCAAACTGTTTTGAGCGCTTCACCATTAGTGCCTAATTTGAATGTGATTTCAAGGGATTCTACCGGATTGGAGAGTATGAATTCTAGAGGAGGAGTTAAGAAATTGGCGAGTAAGAAAAGGAAGAAAGCTAGTAAGAAGAGTAATGGTAATAATGAGGGTAATAATGGTAATGGTAATAATAATTTGGGGAATTGTACTTCATCTGGAAATGATTTGGCTCATGCTACTTATAAGGTAAATTTTAATAAGAAATTATTTCTTTTTTAAGTTGGTTCAATATTTTTTATGATAAATTTGAGATTTTTTTAGGGTATAAATAATAAACATTGGGTATAAATAATGAACATCTTTGGAAATTAAATAAAGTGGTTTGGTTCATAAAGTTCATGGTCTTATATATTGTAGAGATAAATATAGTTATTTTCTAAAATTAAATAATGATCTTTGGTTTGTTGATAATTAATCGTGGTTTATTTCTACTAGGGACCTAGGGTTATGTATGAAATTTATCGTAAATGAACATTTTTTTAATTTATTTTTATTATTTTGTAGGAAATAACAAATGCCGTAGGAGAGATGAATTACGAGGCGATCCATGCTGATAATTCAGGCAACGGTGTTCATCCTGCCTATAGCCAATTATACATAGTAATTTATTTATCATTATTAATATATTAATCATTAATTGACTTTATATTATTATTTTGGTATGATATTTTTTATTTGTTTATAAAAGGGTGGAGTGTCTCAACCTACTCATGGATTGGATAATGCGTCATTTAATCAAGGCCCACCTAATCTCTCTCTTCATTATGCAACAAATGCTACTGGTTTGCCTAATTGGCTAGGTATAAATAACAACTATATATTTTATGTTTATTTTAAATTCTCTAATGTTTGATAAATTTGAAAAATATTTATATTATTTTATTCTACAGGGCATTGAAGGAGTAATAAAAGGGAGTAATAAAGTTAACCATAGGTGGATTTGGAAGTATTTTTAGTGTGTGTTTTATTGTATGAGTTTGTAGAATCGAGGGGCTTATGTTGTATAGCTTCTAAAGTTTAGGACCTTTATGTAATTTCAGGTACTTTTTTCTTTTCTTTGGTAGCTTTTATTATATTTAGGAATTAACTTCTTAAATCTCAGTACAGCACCTCTATTAGACTAAAAAGTAATTGTGTTGTGACTTAGTTTGGAATTGGTGTAATATAATGTAGCTTTTTGGTTGATTCACTAAGTTCGATTTTTATGCATGTCTTTTTTTGAAATGTTAGGGTTAAGGTTAAAGTGAGCTTTTTATTAGAACATTACAATGTTATGAATCATGCAAATGATGTTTATATCTTCATTTATTACGCATGAATTTTTGTTATATATAGTATGCCTAATTTCACTTCTAAATGTTAATTTTTTGGTGCTCAACTTGAACTTGAAGTTTGGGAAGAAAATATCAAACATGAGTTCCATTTTTGTTATATATATAACTTCTAGCCAAGTTCTTCAATCCAATAATGATTGCTTGAAAAAAAATGCTAAATCTTTGGTGCTACCTTTGATTTACAATAAGAATTTTTGGAAAAAAGAGTGATATAACATCTGAGATCTAAAATATGTTCATATTATGACTTTTTGCTCAGATATTGGAGGAAACAAAATTATAGTTTAAATAGTAAATTTGCTAGATGTGAAGTTTAGAAAATATTATATATTATCTTTAAACTTTGTAAGATATTGATTGTTTTTTATATGCATTTTTGTATAAGAATTTTTTAAGTGTTTTGAGACAAACTAATGTTTATTTTTGAAGTTGAATTCTCATCATTATTGTCAACCTCCTGTCGGGAATCTAAGTTGAGATTGAGAACAATTTGGTCAGTGAATTCGACCACTTCAATTTTAGCGTTAAGTCCGGCAGCTTTGCTAGAGTAGAACTCCTCCATGAACTTGGCATAATTAGGGCCGGGATCAGGATCTGTGATCATGGAGCTCCTCAAGCTAGACATGCTCGCTCGCTGCAGTGCCCAGATTCTCTCAACATACTTCAGAAACCCTGCAGCAAAAATGAAACTAGCGGATAGTATGATGCTCGTGGGCGGCGGTGATTTGGCGAAAACATAGATTGCCAGAGCGACCTGCGACACAAAAGTCAGCAAGTGCCGCTTCCAAAGCTCATTATCTTCAATCGACAAGGCGGTGATGGTGTCCTGACCGCCAAGGTGAAGCAGGAGAAAAGGAGCCCAAAAAACAAGGAGATCGTTGCTCTCTTTGGGGCTCTGAGATAGGTATCCCAGTGCGGATGTCGCCACATAGTCGGCGAACAGATATTCCACCCAGAGCGAAGAGCTAATCAATAATGGCTTCCAAGTCATACCATAATTGCGCTTCCGAGTGCCGGCAGTGACAAGGAGCAAAATTTGAAGGAGAAGGCTTAAAATGACAGCCACTTGGATTTCCCAGTCATTCCATAGTTGCTCCAAATGATTTACTTTACTTGTTAGGCTTTGATCCATACGAGATAGGAGTGGAAGTAATTTTTTTTAACGTGGATGAAAAAGAAACGAGGGAGAAAAGAAAGGTGACTTGTGATGGTGTTGTAATTGGAATTGTATTAATATTTATTAATACAAATATTTTTTGTTTGAAAATAAATCTCACTGGATTTTTTATTTATTTTGTAAAATCTCATAACAATGATTTCATATAATACTACCATATTTTTTTTTTCCAACTTCTAAATATAAGCAAGAAATTCTTGCAAAAAATAATGGTCAAACCACCTCTTCCCCACCTCTCTCACAATAATTATAAATACTCTCAGTCTAACAAATACATCCCAATTGGGACAACATTTCAGTGAAAAAAAAACACAACGTAGAAGCAGGACCTCTGGTCCATCGACAAAACAGAGAAAAATATGGGCCCGCATGTAAGTGACTCGGCTCACGAATCTGTCAAGTCCACCTTATGACGATCATACCAATGATGCTTATATCTTCATGTATTCCACATGAATCTCTTGCTATATATAATACCCCCAATTCCTTTAACCCAATGAATTATTTCTTGAAAAGAAAGAATGCTAACTCTTTGGTGATAATTTTCGGAAAAAAGAAATGTGCAACATATGGGATTCATCAATATGTGCGCATTATATATGACTTTGCTCAGATATTAGAGACAACCAAATTTTTGTCCAGCTTATTAAATTTTCTAGGCCTGAATTGTGAGTAAATAAACATATGTTTTATTTTTAATATTTAGATTTTGGTTATCTTTTGAATTCATTTTTTATGATAATTTTTCAGAAATTCACTGGATAAACATAAAAAAGTGTAATGACTAATTATATGTTGGGTTAAAATTCGTAATACAAATTGTTAAATTGTTTTTCGTTTCTGTATGAAACATAAATCTTGTATAACCTTTTTCCAATTTACCATAAGAAAAATATGAAATTCTTGAAACAAATAACGGTCAAACCACCTCTTCCCCACCTCTCTCAGAAGTTTTTTAAATACTCTACGTCTACCAAATACGTCCAACTTGGACCCACAAGTCAGTGACAAACAAAGCACAGCTTAAAACAGAACCATTCATGAACCTCGTTCATTAACAAAACGAAGAGAAAAAACATCACCTTCACATGGTCCCACATGTAAGTGACTCGGCTCACGAATCAGACAAGTCCACCTAACATTTCCCCATTTTCTCCTTTCTTTTCTTCCTTCTCTCTTCATTTCATTTCCTTCTCAGATCTAAAAACCGAAAGGAAAATTCTCCCCTAAAAAAGAAGAAAAAAAACCACACAAACAATGGCCTCGTTCGATTCATTCTCGATGGACGGCCAGGATCCATCCACGCAGGAGATCCCGTTCGACTCCAACGGCTACGAAGGCGCCGCGTACGCCGGCTTCCCCGAAGGTGACGTCGCCGCCGGCGGAGGACCGACTTCCGGAGTCTTCATGCCGGACTCGCCGGTTGGTTACGGAGGCTTCGGATCCGGCGGAGGAGGTCCGGATCCGGCCCAGTTCGGGATGCCGATGCAGGATGAGAACGGGTATGGGAATGAGGAGATCTTCGTGGATGATGGACCGGTTTTGCCTGAGCCGGAGCAGATGAAGGAGGAAGGATTCATGCTTAGAGAGTGGCGCCGGTTAGATCTCTTTTTTTGCTTGTTTTGATCGTTTTTTTTTATGTGATGGTTTTTTGTTTTTGGTATAAGACTGGTTGAAATTGGATTGAAACGAGCTTGATCTTGAAATTTTGTGTAGAGAATTTAGGGAATTCTAGAATAATCATAGAATTCATAGAGTTAGAGTTGGAATAAGGATTTGTTATTCGAATTCCAGCTCTGGATTTGAAATTCCATGTTTTTTTGGTAGCATGGATCTGGATCAGTGGCATATATAACTTAGAAAATTGTGCTCATTTTAGACTTGGATCTTTTGTTTATGATGTGTTGTAAATTGAGATCTGGTCTCAGAAATTCACGTAATTAAACTTAAGTGTAATAATGAAAGTATAAGATGAAATTAAAGATCGTTTTTGAGGGGAATTGAGCTGGAATAAGATAAGGATTCAATTATAGAAAACAGAAAATCTATTTTACTTCGTATATTTTTCTTGTAATAAAGTGGAGATCTAGATATGATTCATGTACCATGTGAATTTTCAGCCAAAATCAAATTCAGTTGGAAGAGAAGGAGAAGAAAGAGAAAGAGAGGAGAGAGGAAATAATAGCAGAGGCTGAAGAATTCAAGAAATCCTTCTATGAAAAGAGAAAACTCAACTCTGAGACCAACAAAACCCACAACAGAGAAAGAGAAAAGGTACCAAACAAAAAAATAAAGTAAAGGGAAATTTTCATATATATTCATCCCTAAAAATCTCAAAATATCATGTATACCCCTAAAAAACATGATGCAAGCGATATATTAAAATAAGAAATACCATCCATTCTCTATCCCATTTTCTATTTTTTTAAATGCAAAATTACTCATTGTTAAATAGTTGATGAAAGTTCCTTAGATTTTATAGGGCTATTAATATATTGCCAAATAAAAGTTCCTTAGTTTTTCAAGTGCCTTTTTACAAAACTCCCACTAATAACAAACACTCCTGTATTTTCTTAAACCAGCTGTACTTGGCGAACCAAGAGAAGTTCCACAAGGAAGCGGACAAGCAGTACTGGAAGGCGATCTCCGATTTAATCCCGCACGAGATTGTGAGCATAGAGAAGAAGGGTCGCAAGAAGGACCAGGACAAGAAGCAGCCCAACATCGTCGTCATCCAGGGCCCCAAGCCCGGCAAGCCCACCGACCTCACCAGACTCCGTCAGGTCTTGACTAAGCTGAAGCATGCAGCGCCAGCTCACATGATTCCGCCTCCTCCTAAGAAAGAGGAAGAGAAAAAAGAGGGGAAAGATGGGAAGAAGGAGGAGGGGAAAGATGGGAAAAAGGAGGGGAAAGTGGAGGGGAAGAGTGTGAAAGAGGGAGAGAAGAAAGAGGAAGTGAAGGTTAATGGAGAGGAGAAGAAGGAAGATGTTAAGGAGGGTGAGGTTGCGGCTGCAGTGGAGGTTGAGTGAGGTTTTGAGTTGGATTGATTTGGAGTAATGAATTGATATTGGATAGTTTGTTGAGTAAATGTTTTGGGTTAATTGGTTGTTTTTGGTTTGTTTTTTTTTGTTCAGAATAAACTACTTTTGGTGTTTTTGTGTATTTTGTGACTTGGTTTTTTTGAGTTTTGTATTTGAGAGGAGGGTGGTGGGGTTTTTATTGATATGGATGGTTATATTCTTTGTTTTGTTGATAAGTTGGATTTAGGAAACACATTGTTTGATGTTTTGTTTAATATTTTCTATTATCTGAGCTTGGATACTTAGGTTTCTATGTTTTTTTTCTCTTTTGTACTCAAAATTCTGTTACATCTAGTCCGAAAATGCAAATACATCAATGTTATAGAATAACTGATTTATTACCATTTAATTCACACCATTGGATAATTTACCTGCAAAAATTACCAAGTATATTAATATTAATCTATACAAGATTTTTCCTTATATAAAATCATACAAATAATTAAAAAAATTCAAAACAAAAACAACACTAAATAATGTTTCATGGAAAAAGCATACAAAATAATCAATATAATAGAACTCGAAAAATCGGAATATACAAAAAAAGTTCGTTCATCGAACAACAATAATTCCATAAATACAGTTATAAAACAAATACCACAATATAAAATCCCCAAAAGCAAAGCAAACCAAACCATACACAATTTTCCATTATTTATAAATACAATCAAACTCCGACAATAATAAAAATCACACACTTCAAGCCTCCACAGCCACAGCCATATTATCATTACTACTATCACTACTCTCACAATTATCTCCTAACAAACTTTCCCTTGTCATAATTTCAGTCGGTTTCAAACAACCCCTCATAGATTCATGCCCTAATTGGGCTCTCTCATTATCCCCAAATCCGAATATCAACCCTTTATTTGTTACAGCCACTGTGTGATACAAACCGGTACTGATTTGAGATATGTAGTGGGATTTCAAGCTGTCCAAAACACTAGGTTTCATTATTTTGTCTGAACTGCCCTTGTCTGTAAACCCTAGACTCCCAAATCCCATCCATCCGAAAGCGTAAGCTGATCCTTCGTCTGTTAATACAAACGTCTTTCTTTTCCTCGCACAAACCTGTTGAAAATAAATACACATTAAAACAATTAAACATATGAGATTTAATTTGTAATCAATTAAAAAAAGAAGAGGAAATATAACTAACCTGAACAGCAACTTGGTTTTTGAGACTTGTAACAAGTTCAGGGCTAGTTTTGTCAATTTCATCTCCATGCCCAAGGGCCCCACAATACCCTCTTCCCCATGTATATACCTGTACAATTATTTATCTATTATTTATTATTAATATTATTATTTTTTTAGGACCTGATAAATTAAGAGCATTTTTTAGGATTAAGATCAATGGAGAAAATAATTCAAAACTACAGCTATCATTATTAACTATAATCAGTCTTTCAAACTTACAAAGCCGTTAGAATCAAGAGCGACAGCATGCTCGTCCCCAGCTGAGACCCTGACAACCCAAACCCCCCTCTTCCCAAACCCCTCAATCCTCCTAGGCGCCAGCTCATCGTGCTGGTCCCCGTGCCCCAAACAGAAATTCGTACAACTCCCCCATGAGTGGACCCCACCGTCATTCGTAACCGCGAACGCGTAGCTGGCGCCGGCGGCCACCTGGACGACTGGAAACAAACGGAAGGAAAGCTTGAGTAAATAGAGAAATAATAAAGGGAAAGTTAGGAGAGGATTCTGTGCTGTTTGTTTGTTGTTCTTGCCGATTTGTGTTTTTTGTAACAGAGTGGAGTGTACCGTTGTTTGTGGGGATGGGTTTGGGGACGGAGAGGTCGGTTGTGTTGCCCTGGCCGAGCTGCCCGTGCGTGTTGCTGCCGCAGGTGTGGATGGTTCCCGTGCGGGTTAGGATTATGGTGAAGCTCAGGCCTGTTGCTACCTGGTTAGAAATAATGTGGAGTTTTATATGTATTTATTAAGTTATAGGGAAAATTATATTATGTTTTCTTTCTACCATTTTGGCCTATCTTGCTGACATGTGATAAGTGATATGTGGCGTGGTGGTAAGTGAAACATGTTGTGGTAGTCAACGAACTTGATTTGCTTACCATCACTAAAATGTAGCTCTTGCATTTGGCGAAATATCGTGTGTTGGTAATCACAATTTCTATTATTTTCGCTTATCATCATAATGCATTTCACTTACCAGCATAATGTATTTTGCTTTAACAGTACAAAATAAGATTTTAATACCTGCATGCAAGGAATATCATGAAGAGCCTCAATACGAGTAGGTCTGAATATCGTTCTCCCCACTTCTCCATGTCCACAACAATACGACGAATTATCTCCACATGTAAAAACCTAACAAAAAAATGCAAAAATAAAATAAATCAACTATCAAACTCAAACACAAATAAACAAACAAAAAGAAAATAGAATTAAAATACCTCTCCGGTTTCCATTACAAAAGCTGCGTGATTATGCGAAGCCGAAATATTAATGACTTTAGAAGAAGAAGGAAAGTTATTTATACGAGTGAAAGCTGAACATTGTGTTATGTCTTGGCCATGGCCTAAAACTCCACACAAGCTCGATCCACACGAGTAAACCGAAGAATCTTGAATTAATAACGTATGATATCTCCCTGTTGCAACTTGCATCTGCAAAAATATTCACAAAAGTATAATTCAAGTTCAAATTAAATCAAATCAAATCAAAACAAATTAGACTAAATTGAATTGGATTTAGTTTAATTTAATTACGTTTCCGGAAGAAGTTTCGACAGTGCCTGATGATTCCTCGACCGAATTTAAAAACCGAAGGGCTTTTTTCCAACTGCCCCCGCATCTTTCCACTAAATCACGCTTCGCCCCCTGACTTAATGACCTGAAAGTTTCGTGGCGCTCGCAAATCTTATACGCAGCGTATTCTACCAAGGAAGTGAAGCCTCCTTCTGGGAGCGACACGTGGCTGCCTGACCTGAACAGGCGACACGTGGCCTCTGTGCGTGCCAGGTCAGCCGGGCCGAGTCTGCCGCCGGAGAGGATTTCAGTGATGATGTGGATTGGAAGATCTTCCATTGACTGGTTTGAATTGGATTGGTGTTATCTGTAACTCATGAGTAGTAATTCAAGATGGATTTTTTCAGGGAAAGAGACTGAAGATGGAGAAAAGAGAATTGGATGGAATTGAATCGAGCTAAGACTGGAATTGGAAATTGATTATGTGTTTTGGATTGTTTGTGATTTTATACAAGGGATTTCTTCTCCATGAAGAAGAGAGAGAGATACAGAGGATCGAGACTTCGTTGTGAAGCTGGAAGAGCTCTCGGACTCTATCTCTCCATTAGTCGGAGGGAAGTCAATGAAACTGGTCTAACGTCAAATGTTTACACTGTTACTGTTGATTTCATTATTTTGGAAAATGTATTTGAAGTCTTGACATTTATTTATGTAAATGGTTCAATCAAATGGTTTATTCAGGAATAAAAATATGTGGAAGAAAATCAAGAAATGGAAAGTTCATTACTTTATTTCTCCTATCCGTCATTCACCCAGCTAAAGCTATAGAATGATACATTTATTTCCACATCCAAACTTCTTACAGAATCAGTCTACAAATGATATGGCATAATACTAAATCAATTTTTTTCTTTCATTTTCACAGGACGTATCAGCCAGTGTAAAACATTGTAAGGATTTCGAGTGCTCAATGAAGAAGCTTAATTGGCTGTCTGAAAGAGACAGGATGAACGGCTGATATCCAGTCGTAATTGATCTCAGCCGTTGATTTTATTCAGCCTTCCATCGTGGTATCCACCATTGTAGTTTTGCAGACAGGACCTTGAAAAGTTGTATATTTGTTGAGGTAAAACGTGGCATCCATCCACGACATAGATATTTGGTTTTGGAAAACCTGATAAATGGAATCCGGATTATTGAGAAATCGGGGTTCTGATTAATCCTGGGATTTCGAATCACCCGTTAGGCCATTACTCGAGCTCTTTTTTTGCGCGCGGTTCTGTATTTTTTTTTCACTTGAGAAACAAGAAAAAAGCGAAGCAAAGAATGGAGGAAGAAAAGTAGACAGACATGAGAAGGAAGGCATAAGTTCGATCATTTGATGGTGCGCTTCAACTGTTCGACGTTTTGCTTCAGAGAGGTATAACATTAGAATTTTGTGCCTTTCTCTCTCTAGGGCTCACATTTTCTCAAAATACAAAAATCACGGTGGGAAATTAGTTCAGTAACGAAAATAATTGCATAAAAAATACAAGTGCAGTTGTTTTGGAAATAGAATTTCAACTCCGAAAGAAATCAACAACAAAAATAGAATCCCATCTCTTCAATTTACTAATAGAAGCCCATTGGCAGTTTGCCACCTGCCTGAAACTAAAAACTAGAGAAAGCTTTCCCTCTTTAGAATGAGTTTCAACAACATACAAGAATCCTTCACTAAAGTAAGCAGAAGTAAAACTTCTAAGGGAATTTTTCAGAGTATTCATGATCTAAAATAAGAACAAACAGTCACATCGATAAGACAAGATCTCCTAGAAAATGGGAAATTGCTTGAGAAATTTGACGATTGTCATACCTTTTCATGGTATGATATTAGTTACTGCAACAACTATATTCTTTTGCATACAAATTAATCATGCTGATTTTTTATATCGACCTTAAAATACTCAAATATAGTTCCTAGTAGTAGTAGTAGGTCAATTTTGATATGACAATAATTGTCTTTATTCTAGAGTACGCACTTAAATATTGACTTTCACTAGGTTCCTGATTTTGACTCACTCAGTCAGTGTGAGGTGATTCACTTGGACTCTAATTCACTCCAATTAAATGCAAGCCCAATAGGTTCCTAGTTATGCACCAGTACATAATTACTGGCACGGGCCTGTATTAATTTATTGTACAGTTTCAGTTTATCTTATTTTAAATCTTGGTGCCAAATCAATTAAGCATGAATAGCATGACTTAAAAAAAGATGTTTTGAAGGAGGAAGATATAGAGACGTAGAACTATCAAGTGCATCCTCTAGTAGGAGTGATTAGGCATCATCCCACCAACTCAGAGGTTATGGATTCAAATCTTCACAAAGACAAATTTCTTTGAAAGTAAATGTGAGACTTATGAGTCCTCTCTATTAAATAAATAAAAAAAAACTATCAGGTGCAATTATTTTGGAAATAGTCTTCAAAGATAATTTTTTTCTAATATACTCTTCAGGAAGTAGGAAATATTGTTTGTGCTACGATTGGTCAAAAACTCTGCCCTCTGGTTCTCGATCCCGGAAAAACAACTAATTAAAATAAGCCAAATCTTGTTTATTACATGATTGCTACATTCAACAATCTTATTTCAGTACACATGAAAGAAAATTAGACAACAAATCCAGCGTAAATAAATCAAGTGAACAAATACAATAACAAACATTCCACTCACTTGAAACATAGAAATAATTAAGGGTTCAGATATGGAGTGCCAAGCTTTTGGAGTACCAAGAGGCGCCCGACTACAAAAGGTATGATGGAATTGTAAAAAGGTATATTTGTAAACACAAAATGTATAGTGAAATTACAAAAAAATACAATTTCAAAAAGGTATATTTGTAAACACAAAAGGTATATCCAAGTGCAAATATATATGTGTACAGCTAAAACTATATGGTGGACGCTTTTTGGCACTCCAAATAATTTCTAAATAATTAAATACAGGAAAGAGCAAATTGAAATAATCTAAATCTTAGAACATTTGTTTATTACATGATCCTTATATTATTCAATGTAGCAACTTTATTACAACAAACATGAAAAGAAAATCACACAACAAATCAAGCATAATAAAGCAAGCAAACAAATACAAATGAACAAGCAAACCACATAATAGAAATCTCAAACACACACGCGCACACACACAATGGAAACATAGAAATAATCATAAATTCAGGGAAAAGCAAACTGAACAATACCAAATAAAATATTAAGCAGCTTCTAACTTGTCTTTGATGATGATGGATGGGATATGCTTAATTTTGTGTTGACCTTAGGGGTATTCATTCGGTCGGTTCGGTCCAAACCGAACAGAATAAGGCGGAGCTGAATTAAACCGAATCGAGTTAAATTTGAACCGAACCGAATAAAAATGGAACCGAACCGAATAAACCGAATTTTATTTCGGTTTATTCGGTTGAACCGAAATAAAAAGAAATCTATACAATATTTAGTCAAAGTTAATATTTTCTTAACCTAGATAATGACTATATTTATTAATATTAATATGTGTAATCTAAAATTTAAGATTATATCAATGTAAATTAATAAGTTGATATATAATTCGGTCGGTTCGGTTTATTCGGTTTTTCTAAACTAAACCGAACCAAACCGAATAAACCAAATAACTCCAAATTTCCAACCTAACCGGACCGATTTAGCTGAACAACCGAACCGAATTAACCGAAATAGACCGGTTCGGTTTGGTAACCGAATAAACCGAACCGAATGAACACCCCTAGTTGACCTTCATATTCCAACCTCAAATTGAATTCTTTTGGCATACACGTCAACGTTAGGACTGTCAAATTGGGCGCATGTTGCAAATATGGGAGCCAAGGTTGTCAGAATCGGGATTCTACCTTGAATCATTTGGAGGTAGAATCCAATCGGATTGTAAAATCGAACTTAAAGTCTTTACCGCACTAA